>NIUQ01002835.1:0-20106 GCA_002796945.1 Plectus sambesii
GCTTGGAAGCACAAACTCGTTCGCTACGGTATAACATTTCCGGTCACAATCATCTGCGTCTGCTTCATGTTCGCCGTCATGTTCTCCCTCTTCCGGATGCAAGACTATGCTGACTCGTTAGTGAATGGTTTTAATCGCCCGACCAGCTTGTACAAATGCGTTAACTCATAAGCGTTACAAGCCTTAATTATGCTTACTTTTGCCTCAAGTCTAATAGCGGTGTTCAAAAATTAATCATCATACAAAATATTTCAACTATTATCTTAATGAGTTAGTATAAGTTAAATATACCTTTTTTACTTTTTTAAAAAGTTCAAAAAGGACATTTTCATATCGATTTATCCTGAAAAATACTCTTTCATACATAGACTTTTAATCAAAGAAGAGATACATAGTGTATGCGAAACTAGGCGATAAGAATACTCGATAATATCTTGTTGCCTTTTGCGCGTTGCTTTGTACGAAGTTGTGTGTGTTTGTACAAGCTGGTCATGTGATTGCAAAAATGGACATAATTGGAACTTATTTCATCTTCAGGATTTTTGGTAAATCGCGCTACCTCAGCTGGGTTGCACTACTGCCCGTCATTCTATACGCACTTGTGATCATTGTCGGCGACAAATTATATCGCAAACTGGCCGCGTTCCTCAATGATTTGGGTTCGTTTTTGCCTCCACTGTCTATTTTGCGACTGTCTTTCTTTTTCAGAGAACTATCGCACCGAGGAAGATTACGAAAACTTTCTCATTAATAAGATTGTCATCTTCCAGTGCGTCTCTGCTTTTGGATCTTTGTTTTATATTGGCTTCTACTTGAGGAATATGAAACGCCTGCAGGAGGTAGGTTGGCTTCTATGTTACATCTCGATCGTTGCTAGACGCGCCCAGCACTGCGAACAACGGGCTGGTTCTATGTCGCGAACTTTAGCTAGTGTCGCAGTTAAGGGCTATTTTGTAGTATATCCCCGAAGCAAGACTTGTAAAGGACGCGACATGGAACTGATCAAATGATATGCTCCGCGTTACGGCCACTGGTCGAGTAAAAATTTACGTGCAAGCGGAAGTTTTTGTGGTATCGTACCGCCGGCATGAACCCTTTTCATTGCGAGACCAGAATTTAAATTTATCATAACTGATCAATAGATTACGAGTGTATTAAAAATTTCAGACATTGGCGACGCTCTTGATTACTCGTCAAGTGATTCAAAATGTGTTGGAAACGGCGGTGCCGTTTGTGACCGACAAGCTTAAATTCAGTCGTCTCACATACCGTATGACGAGAAGCATGAGTGACACTACCCTTCGACGCCATGTTACGGCCGTTCGCGAGAAACGTCAAAGTGAATCAGTCAGCGACGAGGTAGCGTGCATTGGCCCTATTCGTTTGATTACGTCAGGGACTAGCTTCTCACCGCATCGATTGAATTCTACGACGAATATTCGTTTTATTTGTACCATTTTCACTTTAAATTGAATGCTTTTCATATTAAATGATACTTTAATATCAAATCGGGCACTTTGTTGAATTCGATTCTTAGAAAAGGTTCCGATTGAATTAGAACGGTACCCGATTTGACCCGTGAAAGGTGTCCAATTTGATTAGCAAAGCGTTCAATATCGTTTAGAAATGGTGTATTATTTCTGAAAAACGTGAGATTAATAGCGCTGAGGCAGTTGGCTTTCTAATTGTCATCGCATGTCTCAATTTTTGCGGCAAATTTAATGTATTTGCAGCCGCCAACGACACCGGACGAGATGAACTCGCCGCCGCTGCTTCGCCACCGGCGCGCAATCGACGGTCAGAGAGTGCAGCCGTCATTTATGGTCGGCCAGGTCGGTTCTCCGCACCGATCGCCGCGACTGCCCTTCCCTGAATTTTACCCTGAATTCCACCCCACCGACGAGACGGAGCCGGAGTTGACCCAGGCGGAGTTGGAGGCGTTGATGTCGACGTATGAGCGGCCTTTGGACGACTACCTGGAGATGTTCATCCAGTTCGGATACGTACTGCTGTTCTCGCCGGCTTTCCCACTCGCAGGCCTTTGCGCTCTCGCAAATAATCTCTTCGAAATCCGAGTCGACGCCTTCAAGCTCTGCAACACTGTCCAGCGCCCGTTCGGTCGACCCGTCCGCGACATCGGTTCTTGGCAGCGTGCCATGGAGGTGATGGGGGTGGTGGGCGTGATGGTCAACTGCGCTCTCATCGGCCAGTCCGGCCTCGTCCACCGCCTCTGGCCCGACCTCTCTTGGGGCGGCCAAATACTCATCGTCGTCGTCCTCGAGCATATTATCCTCGCCGCCAAGTTCGCGCTCGATTTTGCCATTCCCGACACCCCTGAGTGGGTTCGTATCGAGACCGCTAAAGTCGAGCATTGGCGTAGGGAGGCTTTCAATGTAAGTTTAACTTGTGATTGTCTTTACTGACTTAAAGAATGCTATAATATCTCCTTAATTGATGCTTATCAAAAAGCTTAAGCAGAATGTAATTTTACGAATGATGTAAGTAAAGCCCAAAAAAATCCTCGGTCAGTCGCCAGTTCGACTAGGATTATCTCATATTCCTCTTTCTAAGTACTTGCGGAGCGCATTTATCGTTTATGATGGCCAGACATTAATTCCGCGCACAGCCTTTTCTCGGATGCTCGTAAATCGCTTTTTCTCCTTTTATCACAGTTCCCAGCTCAGTGGCACTTTCTGGATAGTATTGATAGCATTGATATCAAACGGAGACCGCTTTAATTTTTGCTTTTCCAGAATTTCTCTTAGATTAGAGAACGTTGCATTAAATCGAACAAAACTGCTTAGGAAAGTGGTTTGTGTAATAACTTGTAGGGCTTTAACGGGGGCGAGGAAATCCCCGTTCCCGAAAATTCCCCGTTTCCGGAATCAGATTTTGTCCCCGTCCCCGTTACAGCCATAATAACTAGGATCGAAAAATATCCTATTGGACCGTTTTAGAGAGAGTCAAAGTTTCTGACGATGGAGAAACGTGACTCGAGTCCTGCGATAGTCTCACGTGAGAGGTCCGGCACATCGACGGCGGCGAAACCTCCCGTCACCAAAACTCCATTCTTCCATAAAAAGCGCAGTATAACACCCAGTGCTCCTCGCTATCACATACGAGACACGGAACTCTAAATATCTTTAGATAGCGTTTAGATCTGTTATTGGCTAGCGGTTCGTTTTGATTGTGTTAAGATGCGTTTATACGTCTGAACTTATGGCACCGTTCATATGGAGCGAAATTATTGTTTGGTGACTCTGTATGGGCGGGAGTGGAAGGTCGTTCAGTTTGATCCACGTATGGATTTTTTCACTTTGATCAAAATGACAGTTTTGAATCAGTATCATTTTAATTGCAATAATTAGCCCACAGTTCATTTTCGTCTCTTCTTTCGGTCAAATATGAAACCAGCGCGCAAACGATACACGTTTGAACCGATCGCGCACTCGAATCAACTGTTTAAGCGAACTTTTGTCATTTTGAACAAACTGAGCAATGTCCACTATGTTCAGGCGTGTAAAGGCATCTTTACGCGTCATAGTGCGCATTCAGCAGGGATTAAACGAGAGTGTGTTTTATTCTGTTCCGCTTTCGTTTGCCCATTGCTTTTCGACGACTGCTTGCCAAATCAATCATGACGCTTTAAGGAGATCCTCGGTTGATATTAAAGTATTCGGTATTAATCTCCGGTGACGAGCCTGTCAGGTTGTGTGTGCTGTTTCACATCTTGCTTGGTTCATGCTACTTCTCTTCGAGGACTATTCTTTTGCCGCTTAATTTATATGTACCATTTCTGCTTTTATTTGAAAGCTTTTCAAATCAAATTAGACACTTTTATTTAAAACGAGTTCGACAAAGTGTCCGATTTGATTTGAAATACAGACTATTTTAAGTGGAAATATTATATCCGCTCACTGCATACGGTCCATCACACCAAAAAGCGATTCATCATTTTCATATACCAATAAGGAACAATTAGGAAAGTGACTATCAAATGAAGGCATATACCAATAATAAATTATTCTCAGTCTATTAAATTCTTAAATTCCTTTTCGGGACGCAGCACCATAGCAGATATATTTGTATAGTTATGATAGTTATCGTTTCGGTGCGTCGGACTGTTCCTCTATCCCGATACGCCTTCTGTGATGTTCGAAGGCATTTTGTTGGCATTTTTACTTTCCGTTTCATGTAGGCCCAAGTATGTGATTTTTGATGGTTTCAGCTACCGTTGCAGGATTCGTGTTTCTCTTTCCCGGCTGAAATGACGCTGTTTTCCGATATCCTTATTGTTACAGGGTGTAGTTTTCTGTCGTTTGTCAAATAAAGAATAAGAATATACCTTGCGGTCGGTTGCAATACTTCAGGTGTCGAATTTGTTTTTTCAAACAAGCGAACAATGGTGCGTACATTTAAAACTGCAGTCGGCATGCAGGCATTGGTGTGTGCTTTCGCACGACAAGTTTGCAACAGAAACGTACGTTTTACCGAAGTTTACTTATTTTTCAGGTCGATCTCTTATAGCTTTATATGGACATGGATGTACTGCCGTCAAGGCATTCGACGAGGAAGCATCGCAGTCGGACACGAACGAGAGGTTCTCGAAAAGAATTACAAACTACGGTAGGCGCTGATTTACTTGCCAAAACTGGCCGCTACTTCCGGGCATTTCTGCTGTTCTACCTGCAGTTCTAGCTGAAGTTTTTGCATTTCAACGTCCAACTTGCGACTCTCTTTTTCGAGGACGACTAGCTGCAGTTGAATTAGTTGTCGTTGTAGTTCGAGCAGCCCCTCAGGTCCGGTGTCGATGATGTTTCCAAAAGTAGATTTCGTTGGCCACGACGAGGGGGTCGTATTTGCCGGCCAACTTGTCGCGTTGTTCGTCCAGACTGGCTGTTCTAAATGGTGAATGTATGTTGTAAATCTCAAATAGCAGTCATAAGTTTGAGAACTTACGGGATTGCTCGACGAGTTGTCGACATTCGACCGGGAGAGGGAAGTTTTGAACGGCGGGAAAGAGGAAGGCTTCGGTGGCGCCGAAGAGACCGAATTGGTAGAATAGTTGGCCGGCGCCGCGTTGTTGGGGGCAGTCGGCGTCGAAGGTCGTCTTGGCGCAGGTAAGGGCGCAAGAGACGTAGACGCAAGTCGCTCTGGTGGCGTCGAGCACTTCTTGGTCCTTGGGCGTTTTTTGCTGGAAAAGTTGCTCCAATCGATCCCCCGGGTTTCGGCACGACGATTTGCAGTTACGTTCGGCGTTTCCATGCGCTTGCAAGTAGCACGCTATGTTGTTCAGAAACTCTGTAACAAAGCTGCTTTTTGTCGTTTCTCCCAGTCGACCGTATTTTTAGAGTGCGATAGGCGAAACGTAGTCACAGTTCATTCTCGAAACGAATCGCCATCAAAATCAGGGTGAAATGAAAATACTATTGCGTTTATTCAAATCGACGTCGCTGAGTATAACATTTTTGGAGGAAGAAAAGAACAAACGTACGGGGTGGATAGGAAAATAATTGCTCAGCCATAAAACTGTAACGTAGAACTTACCCGCTCTGTGCAAGTCGCACATGAACTGGTACGCTTTGGTATCAGCAGTCCGGTCATTGCTGCAGCGCTCAAAACAACTCTTGTGCTCCAAATATAGGCTGAAAGTATCGTCAATCCACAGAAAATGTCACCCCTTCCTTCTTACTCGCAAATTTTTCCCACGGTTGCCGCGTCGAATCCGCGCATGAGCACGTTGAAAGGCTGGCGCACGCCCAAGTTTCCCGTCTTCCGAGCGATCTCGTACTGAAGTGCGATCTCGCAACGATCCGTGCATTCGTACGGAGACGTTGGTGAGCTGAACAGTGATTCAGATAAAATTGAAATACAAGCTGATTGTTGGCCGTTTCAAGGTGCCTGCATATTTGAGAGGAAAGCGTGTGTGCTTTGAAAATGACTTCCCTCTTAAAAGGTGGCTCAAAAGTAAGGACATTTTTATTTCACGCATTTCTCGGAAACCTTCACATCAATGCCGTCAAATATGAACGCGAGATATCTTTGGTGGTTGAGAGACAATAGGAAAACATAACAGCTCCCATCATGTTCCGCAACGCCCCTATACGATACCAGCTCGTTAAGCGTGTTAACGATACGTCACTAAATTTAACAAAAAGTGATGGAAGCTGTGAACTTTGTAACGTTAAATTTCCCTATTTTCTCTCAAATCAAACGATTACTAGTCTTATTTTAGCGGCATTTGGTACAACGGTTTCTGAGAAACGCACGAAATAATCATATTCTCATTTTGAAGCACTTTCTTCATAGATATGTGCGCCTCTTTGGGACTTACTCTTTCGCTCGGTTGGATGAAAGCGATCTTCGAGAGTTGGTGAACAACGTTGCAGCTTTGCGGCTGAGCAAAGCGATTTCGTTCAAATCAACTGTCAAGCCTTGAGTAAAATCTAAACATCTTAGGTTAGAACATATCGTTGACTAAATTGACTTTGCGCCAATAGCATACTACACTTCATTTTACGTTCACTGTACGTCAGCAGATGACAAAGTGGAGTTAAGCAAAGCCACTCTGGTCATTGATTTATAACAATTCCACTTTAATAAGGATATTTTTCAAACAAAATCGGACATTTTTATAGTCAAATTAATACGGAAATGTCCGTTTTGATTTGGAAACTGTCCTGTTCAGTTTGGAAAGTGTCCGACTTTGTTCGAAAAATGTCCTTATAAAAGTGGAAATGTTATATCTGCATCTGGACAGATTCTGAGGCAAAAAGAAATTGCTGACGATAAAAGAGCAATTGCTTACCTGCGAAACAAGCAACAGCCGCAATAAGCAGTAAATATTTCATTAGAACGGGCGTAAAATAAAGGAGATATCTCTCCACGAGTACAACAGCGTGCGTTGCGTAGGCCCACTGCAATTTGGCGATGCTACCTGGCCGATTTCAGTTTTCTTTGATTCGCGCGCGGTCAGTGGAGCATCCGGTTATAAACTATTGTGAACGTACCCGATGCGGTCGCCGTTGATAGGTTGTGACCAATGGCTGTTTTCAGCTGGACAAGGCGCTCAGTAACCGGAATTCGACCGCGTTCGCTCTTTTATCCAGCCACCGCGATCGGCCCACCAATGAATGTAGCTATCGTTATCACTTGATTTCTACTATAAATGGAAATTTTGTTTTTCTCTTTTTGTAGACGTCCCACTGAAGCTTGTGCTAGCATTGCTCGATGAAACCCACCGCGCCAAGCACCTATCGCGAGTGGCGTTGAGCAAATTGGGCGAGCATTCATCGATCTTTGAAGTTGCCGCCGACGGCCAAGGAATCCGACTGAAGCTCCAAGGGCCCGACAAGGGCGAATGTACTGCTTATCTGGTACGTTAGATCCGAGCCTAAGTTGTATTTATACTTCCAAACTAATGCGCGCTATTCCGTTTGTAAATCATGATATTAGCTTTTTATTAGTTCTTTACTTTTATAACAAATAAAGAGCATACAATCATGAAAAATCCTCGTCATAGTAATATTGAAAACGTATGACCTGATAAGGCGAAATTGAGCATATTGAGCAATAAGATGAATAACGTGCGTTGTTTTGGAAGTGTAAACATAGTATTAGGCTTAAACTTTATAGCCTAAGCCTAAAGCCGATGATTTTGCTCATTCTTCTGTCCTCTCTCAGGATAATTTGCCCGCCAACACGGACGTCGCGTTATTGGAGAAATGGGCGTCGCTATACGGTACCGTAATCAATACTCAACTACCGCCTCCTGCCAATGGTATAAACGGACGAAGGAACAAGGGATTCGCTTTCGTTCGCTTCGCCAACAAAGACTCTGTTCATGCCATTTGTGAGGTATGTACGATCAAAAGTTTTCGATCGGTCATTTGAAAAGTCTAGTTTATTCTCACCACGATAAAGCTCACTCCCGATACCCGTAATATTCAATGCAGTAAACTGAGAATTGATCGTAAATAGTGGCCAGAGCACTTAGTGGCAAGTTATGAGATTTTTTAATAGCATGTATCATACTACATTTGAATAATTTTTCGCTTTAGAAGGTATCGACTAAAAAGCGTAGAATATTTTATATCGAAATGAGCGTGTAAGGTTCAATAGAGAACTTCACATCTCTACAGAGGCGGGTTGGTCAATAGAACGGGCTACTCTCTCTCATCATGATAGATCAGGTATTCCCAGGTTCCTTCGAGAAGCTGCGACTGATCGGTCCCTGAGGTGATGTGGGGAGGCACCGTTCAGACCCAAAAGGAGCCGCAACGTTGACCCTCACAGCTTGATGATTAATACCCCACGACAGAAAATATTTCCTATTCTATGCGAGCACGTAACTTTTCGGGTTCGCGAAAGTTTCAGACCCTTTTTGAGCAAGTGCTAGATAGAATGGAATTCTGCCTACCTCCACCCGGTCACTTGATAGCGACCACCTCGGCATCTTTTTCCCGAAGCGCGGTAATTTTGCAGGCGTTCAAATCGAATTTCTCATCAACTCTTGTGACACCAATGGAGGAGAGCAATTTCGACGAAGCGGCGGTCGCTTCGTCCCCCACCGCTTCGCCAGCCGAAGCAGCACCGACTGCTTCGAGTTATTCTGATCGCTTGCGTTCTTCAACGTCGTCGGGGGTGAAAATTGAAAGTCGCGTGGGAGCGGATAGCAAAACGGCATCGAACGAGAGGAAGAAGCGCAAGCGACGAAAGCGCTTCAAGAATCGCCCTCTTCCAGCTAGCATCGAGTCGCGCGCGTTGAAGAAGCAGTTCGTGCGCACCCAGGCCTTGCCTTTGTAAGCCTTCCAATTTACTCCTATGCTCGCTTTTTTAAAACAAGCATTGCTTTAAGCCGATTGCACAACGGATCTGCCAAATACCGTATATTTTCTGCACCTTGTTATTAGCTTTGATAGATCATTTATTTATGGCTGCTGTGCAATCTGGGATATTTTTATCGGACAGTTCGAATATTTGTGCTGTTGATCTATATGCAGAAGCAAATTATCAATCAAAGATTACAAGAACGCGCGAGAAGTATACGGTACTTTGGCTGAGCTGTCCCGCAATCTGTGTGTGCATTCCAGTTTAGCTATATCTGACTTCAAAGCGGTGTGATTGGCTGGAAGTGACATTATTATCCCGCGCACGTCGTTTCCAGCCAATCACCGCATTCACACCAGATGTAACCACATGATATTTATTACATTAGCTTTATAAAATCGGTCCCTGAAGTCTTATTCAAAAAACTGCTGCAAGTCGCGGGAAATGTGGTGATTGGTCAATTTTGACGTACGCAGGAAAAATCGTCAGAAACACGACACAATTGACCAATCAGCGCACTTTGGCAGTTGTTATTATAGTTGTTGAAATAGATTCCAATTTCGTTGTGACATATTTATCGCTGTTTTTTAAGGTCTGCATATATATCATTGCGCAAGGAGTATTTGGCCTTGCAAAAGAAGAACATGGGTGACCTGAAGAAAAAGTTGCGTCAGTTAGACGTTCCATCGGTCAAGAATCGTCGACTTAGAGGACGCGACAAAGTACGCCACAAACTATTTCTTTATTTCATTGTATATATCAATCAGTGCTATTATTTCAGCTGATTTTGCGCGCCAACAGTGAACGCTTCACTCAGGAACAACAAATTGATGCTCTAAGTGTGGTTTAATCGTACGAAAATGATATACCTCACTTTCCGGATTGCGTTATAACACGCCACACGCGCATGCGTTGAGTTTTTACAGTATCGTGTGCATGCGCATATGGCGTATTTTAACGCAATCCGGAAAGTAAGGCATATCGCCTACGTATCGATTTAGTGTATTAACTATCGCCAAAATTTCTTCGTCGGTAACTACGCGGCCGAACGTATACTGTAACATTTTTGCACAATACTGCAATTGCGCTCCTATCGTCATCGGGTTAACGCAATTTAGCTAAGGTTCCTTGTAATTAGTTCGATTAAAACTGATGAGGGCGCGATAGAATGAAGTAAATTATCTTGCTTTATGTTTATTATCGCAAAAAATGTTAAATCGTTAAAATACTGTTTCTATTTGGGTGTTCTCGTTCATGGTTGCTCGGCTGGCAACAGCGCTGGTTGCATTTTGCGCCCGAAACTTCTCGCTGCAAGACCAAAATTCGGTTTTGTTGTTACTGACAAAGACATTTTGATTATAAGTTGTGTTCCTCGGCTTTTCGCTACTGATCAACTATTGTAAGTGAATCGCGTGTACTTATCTGTAAAGAGTGACGTCAGCTTGTTTGTCATTGATCAATGCGCTATCGCACGTGCGATTAGAAAGACTCGACATATCGATAATACTGCTCACGTTGCGGGCAAAGTATCCGCCAGAAGTTGGGTGGATCAATATACTATCACACGTGCGATTAGAAAGACTCGACATATCGATAATACTGCTCACGTTGCGGGCAAAGTATCCGCCAGAAGTTGGGTGGATCAATATACTATCACACGTGCGATTAGAAAGACTCGACATATCGATAATACTGCTCACGTTGCGGGCAAAGTATCCGCCAGAAGTTGGGTGGATCAATATACTATCACACGTGCGATTAGAAAGACTCGACATATCGATAATACTGCTCGCGTTGCGGGCAAAGTATCTGCCAAAAGTTGGGCGGACATAAAAATGACACTGAAGCAGAACATATCGATAATACTGCTCGCGTTGCGGGCAAAGTATCCGCCAAAAGTTGGGTGGACGTGAAGATAACACTGAAATAGTGTGTTTGGATTAGTGTACTTTGGTAAGAAATGACATTGTTGGGCGGAGAAGAGTGGCTATAAAGCCCCGCGGAGTAAGAGGCACAACAGCGACACGCAAGAGTGATTTGTGATTTGGAAGTCCTGGTTATCACTATGCTGCTTTTGTTCGTTGTTAGCAGCCTGGCTGTCTTCGCGGCTGGCGCCCCCTCTGCGTCCCCTCATATCCCTGCGCTTCTTGACCGCAGCAGCGCCATCGGTGACAGCGACCCGGAACTCAACCTTGATACCGTAATCTTTGACTCGCGGCCAATTTCTTATTGCGTACTTTAAAAGTCGATCCTGCAACCTCCAAGTATCGCAAACTTGTCACCACCTCTTTTGAAGTTTAGGATTGCGTATTCGCCTGGGCTTGAGGCTAGCGCATACTTTCAACGTTACTTATGAAACGTGACATTTCCGACTGCTTACCGAAAATAGCCGTTTAAAATCTGATATCGTAAGTATGTGGTGGTCGTTTAGGTTTTAAGGTTAAATTTTGCCATGCAAGGCCTAATGCTTAAGTATCAAAATGGTGGTAAGTCTGCGATACTTAGATCGAACTTAATGAATGGGATTTAGCTTAGCGTCCAGTCTAATACGACTTCGTTCAAAGTACACGGTATGAAAGCGCCCCTTGACTCTGGATCGAATTCAAAATACATTGAACGAAACTTGTATTTCAGCTCGGTATTATCCGTAGATGGGGTTATCCCGCCGAAGGGCATTCGGCCACTACTCAAGACGGCTACATTCTGGAACTGCATCGAATTCCCCATGGAAAAAACGAACAGTCGGGTGGGCCGAGACCGGTCGTCTTCTTCCAACACGGCATTGAAGCTTCCAGCAGCAACTGGGTGACCAATCTGCCTTCTGAAAGCGCCGGTTAGATTTTTACTCCTTTTCACTTACATTGTTTTTACAGTTTTAAAACAGCATGCGTTAATCGGCGCGTTAGACTAAATGGCAAACTGCGACAACCTTTACCTGTACGGAAAGTACTGTCATGCATTTAGAGCTACATGTGATATGTGGCTAAAAATCATATTGATTTATATTGTACTTTGTTGCTAAGGCGTAGAACATCAAAATTTCGAGCTCGGATATAGGTTTATCGAAGATTGAACTCGAATTCCAAAAATTCGATTATACTCTATTTTTAAAACGGAACATAACGTGACCAACTGACAATATTTTCACATTCAGCATTTCTCTTTGCGGACGCCGGCTTCGACGTGTGGCTGGGGAACTTTCGCGGCAACACCTACTCGCGGCTCCATCGCACACTTGACCCCAGCAGCAAAGCCTTTTGGCAGTGGTCATGGGATCAGCTGGCCGAATACGACCTCCCCGTCATGATCGACACGGCGCTCTCAATCAGCAACCAAACGAAGCTCTACTACGTTGGTCACTCGATGGGCACCACCACCGCTTTCGCCAAAATGTCGCGCGACGCCACTTTCCGATCAAAAGTTGGTCTTTTCATAGAACACTTCTTGTGACTTTCAATTTGTTGAAGGAGGTCAACAACTGCGACATACGCGAGTGATATATTTCATTAATCTGAGATTTAACTAATAATAATATGCTACAAATGTGCATGCAAAGTGTTTACTTTAGGCTGATACTTGCGTGTAACAAGCAAAGCGAGCTATGTAGGGGTAGCCGAAGCGTAGATATATTAATTTATAGTATATATTTTTGTTTGACGTCACCATCGCGGTCACGTTAAGTTCGTGCAATCGTTTACTCGCCATTTTCCCATCAGTAAGAAGAAATCTTCCACTGAATTAAGGGATAGCTGCTCCAAAAGCCGACAGCGCTCTTTCTATCAATCTTTCCACGTAAAAATGAAAAATGATTATCATTGGTGACAAGTGGCGCTTATACCAAGAAAAGGGAACCCATCAGCCAATAAGGGTGGCTATCTCGATAACACAAGGATCGAAACGTTTCGAGTACACAATGGCGCGTGTGCTATATTGTACCATACGATTTAGAAACTGTGGGATATATCGTCGACGTAGGGGCTGGGACGCCCGCCAATAACTGCAACTATTCGTTTCAGATCATTAAATTCTTCGCTATGGGACCAGTGGCGACTGTTAAGTCGATTCAGGGACTATTCCACTACATAGCGGAGTACCTGACCACTGTTGAGACCATTCTGAACATCATCGACCACAACGGCGAGTTCCTGCCCCACGATTGGTTCCTCGAGCTGGTCGCGAAGTACATTTGCGGCATTGAACAGGAGCACAACCCCTTGTGCCAGAATGTTCTCTTTCTTATAGGTGGCCCAGATACTCATCACTTCAATACCGTACGTTAATATTACGCCAGTTTCTTCATATCGCGTACTTTAGCTGAAGTCGTACTGAACGCAATGCTAATACTAAATTTCGCAGCAAATAGTAATCTTTACGCAAGAGTTTGAGAATTATGATTATGCATTTCGCGGCACGCATCCAAACTGCCTATAAATTGTTGGAGTGCTCAGGTCTTGAGCACGACTTCAATTTCAAAACATGAGGTCGAAGAACGCGATATGAAATCGATTCATAATCTCTTACAAAACAATACAGTCGTCTTTTGTAGAGTCGCGTGCCAATATATCTGGCACATACACCCGCTGGAACGTCCTCGTCGCTCGTCATTCAGTTTGGCCAACAGGTGCGCAGCGGCAATTATCAGATGTACGATTATGGGTCAGCCGGTAAGAACCAGGAACATTACGGACAGGTGCGTTTTGTGTCGTCGTTGCTTTACTTTTACCCACGCTTATCTGCGAACATTTTACAGAGCACGCCGCCATTGTATGACCTGACGAAAGTTGACGTGCCCACATATTTGTACTGGGGACAGCTGGACTGGCTCGCCGATCCCACCGACATTCAGACTAATCTGCTAACGAAGCTGCCGCACATTGTTCAAAATAACCACTTCTCCGATTTCAACCATTGGGACTTCATTTGGGGTCTTGCCGCGACCGACCGTATCTATAGTCCGATCATCTCAGTCATCAAGACCGATCAATTGAATGTTGCGCATTAGTTCGTTTCCTTTCGTGATTCACTCACTCAATGGGATGATTACTTTTATGCGAAATGCGCATTACGAATACAATTAAGCCAGTCTATCGAATATATAACACAGTTTCGTTTAGCAGCAGTCGATCATTTTGCAAAGGGTTTGAGCATCGATTGTGCCTTGCTCTTTGATGTATTGGAAAATTTCATCAAGGTACTTGTTGACGAGTCCCTTCAGGATGGAAGAAACGAAAGGAATTTCATCGCACAGACCGTCGAGGATCTCTTTCAGTGCATCCTGCAACAAGTCATTAGTCATTACAGTTATATTCATTGAAGTTGTAATCCTTGCAGTAACAATCATAGTTACCGGTCTGCTATATTGTTAGCGCTAATGTTTAAGAAATAATGCCACGTGTGTGCTTTACCTCGGTCAAGTCCTCCCCCTCCGGCAGCAAGCTGTTGATTGATTTGAAGACTTCCTCGCAGATGCTGCACAATTCCCCAAGAACGGTGCGCGCAATCTCAAAAGAACAGACAATGAAATATAGTAAGTGAGAAAGTCAAGGTCTGGTAGAGACGATACCTTTCGAGACGCTACTTTTCGCTTCAGCGAGACCTTGCGCTTCATCATGGGACAGTCCCCAATATGTTGGCAGACTTGCATATTGGTGTCTGTGGGATGGTCGTGCATCTCGCTGTAAATGTCGCCGATTTTGGCGTTGACTTGAGCGATGCAGCCTTGGATCTCCGGTTGCGAGAAGCCGTGGTTGCCGAGTTGCTGACATTCGGCGAGCAGCACCTGCTGCAGCTGCGCCTGGTTGTTGACAGTGTTGTTCAAGTAGTGGCGAGCGATGCCGATCAGAATTTGGCACGTGCGGCAGGGATCATGGGGGGCTGGGGTGGTACTGAGTCCCTGGGCACTGACCAAGGCCAGCAGAGTAGCCAACACAACGCTCGCGAATGCCTTCATGTTTCTTCCGATTGCTGCAAACTTGACAGAATGACTTTTCTTTCCATTTCGCTCGCTTTAACAGAACAGTCGCCTACTTCCATCTGCGTCAATAGATTCTGCAGCTGTTGTGTTCACACGCGTCGGCCACTGACCGATCAGCATCTTCACTTTGTTATAGTATCAACCTGTGCGTCAATAATGCCAGCTCCGGTTTGGCCATGTTTACTCTTCATCGTGATCGACGTAAATTTGAGAGATATGCAGTTGCGTACTTTTATACAATGGTCTTTGCGTTGATGATCTATCCCAGATGTGTCTCTTCCCGCGGTACATCTTAAACAAAGAGTCATATCGATACATATTGGTTATCGCTGAGTATCCGTCGTCTTTGTTTGGGGCGTGTTCAATGCAATCATCGTAGGTTATTTGTCGTCAGTCGCTTAAAAACTGCACTTTACAGTTTATTACAATAATACCGTGAACACCCGTTTTCAAGGCACACGGCAACAGTTATGTCTCGATGTTTTTCGGCTTCCGTTGCAGCTCGCCTTGAGAGACAATGGGTGGGTTTCATATTGTGTACTTCAGCTAAAGTCTTACTTGACGTAATGATAAATTATAGCCTCTAAGTACGACTTTAGCTAAACTACGCGATGCAGAACCGGCGAAATGAATGGCTTGCTAAAAGATAAAATCATAAATTAATCGAATTTTGTATTCTGATGCCCTAGTGCATGACGTCGATTATATTCTCTCTTATTTGTTAGTATAATATATTTGGCTTCCCCAAAGCAAAAAGGTAACAATTCAAAACTGATTGTCCCGCCTTTCCAGTTTTGCATTTTTGTAAGTCGCTCTCTCTGTGCAATTATATTCTCAAAACCAGCTCGTCATTGAAATGTTGGTCATATGCTAATGTGTATAAATTATTATATTAATAGCAAATGAATTATTTCCAACACGAGTTATCATTGCATTGTTTCCAGCCATCGTGCAGTCTCTATCCGCTTCCGCAGTTAGCCACTGCTTCATTGCCATGCGCTCTTAACGTTAGTGAAATTTCAGATCTATCATATTATACAGTCAACATCGTCCATAGCGACACCGCCCATAGCGTCACATCGGCCATAGCGTCACTCCCTTTTTTCCGATCCCGAGGGTGACGCTATGGCCGATGTTGACTGTACTTGATAATGTAGAATATGAAGTAGAAATATAAACTATAAAATATGAAGAGCTGTTTTTTGCCATATTACACAACTGTACTAACCAATACCGTACACTCGCGCAGTAATTAGATATCAGTGCTATATGGTCAACAATGATGGTGATGGCGATGCTCAAAGATCGAAACATTCACTAGCACTCTCTGATGTCCACACAGGTCTGACGAGGCGATTGTCCCGACTTCATATCGGCGAAGATCTTAGCAATGTTGGCGTTGACGATATTGATGCAGTTCTTGGAGGCGGTCGGGCCTTCAGTCTGAGCGAGGTGCTGGCACTCGATCAACAGTTGTTGCTGGAGCGCATTTTGGTCATTGATGTTATTGTGGAAGTGGTACTGGGCGATGTTGATGATGATCTCGCAAGTGCGGCACTGATCTTGAGGATTCTGACGCTTCTGGCGCTTGACCGTCGGGGCCGTCTGGAATTCTCAGTTGCGCTGTAGCCTAGTATGTGAGCTTCATGCGAACAAACCGTAGTGGGTGGGCACTCCTTGATGTCCTGGCACGTTTGCGTGCCTGTTTTCTGCGTGCTCATATCGGCGAAGATCCTGTCAATGTTGGAGTTGACGAGCTGCTTGCACTGTAGATATGCTTGCAGGCCGTAAATTTGAGTGAGGGATTGACATTCACTGAGCAGCACAGACAGTAGCGCCTTCTCGTCAGTAATGTTGTTGTTGAAGTAGTGGCGAGCGAGATTGACAACGATCTCGCAGATATGGCAGCCGTCGGTGTGCTGTTGACGCTTCTGGCGCTTGACTATCGAGGCCGACTTAAATTCTCAATTGTACAGCAGCAAAGTAATTGAGCTTCAAACAAACGAACTGAGCTGGCTGGGCATTCATTGATGTCCATGCACGTTTGCTGGGGAGACTTTTGGGCGTTCAGATCATTGTAGATCGTGTCGATATTGGCGTTGACAATCCGCGTGCAATCGGCAGACGCCTGCGCTCCTTCATACTGAGCCAGACGTTGGCACTCACCTAGCAGCTGCGTCAAGAGTCCCGGCTTGTCATTCACAGTGTTGTTGAAGTGATGATAAGCAATGTTAATGATGATCTGGCATGTTCGGCACGGATCTGGGGGTGGACGGGTTTGCTGCTGAAAAACTTTCAAATCTTTATCCTTAATTCTTCTTGTTCACAGCGATAGCCCCACCTCATTCAACTATTTCAACATGTACTAATATGGCTCACTCTGCATTTTCATCACCGTTTCGTCATTTGTGAAATTTCGGTTCAAGTAATGACAATAGCACGAGTGACAATTACGCTGATGACATAGAGGCGGAAATAATACGAACTGGACATTGAATGTTGAACACTGAGATACGTTTGTGCCAAACACCCAGGCTGATCCAAAACTTTCCTGTCATTCTGTTTCCATACCTGGTAGAAACTGACCTGAACAACAAAAGGCATGCAATAGCCGTTATGATTAATCACTACCATGTAATTGATATGAATTAACAATCAAGATATCCATCTTTAAAAGCTCGCATTAATACTTCAGAGTTGCAAAGAAAACAAATCTGTATAGGAAAAAGAACTTTAGAGCCAAAGGTTCTAAGTTAACGTTAATTTCAGATTTCGAGCGCGTGTTGTGATGCGCAAAGATGCATCCGGGAACTTTCGGATCGCTTAATATACTAGCACTTACCGCAAGTCCACTGCCGAATGCAGCCACAACGACTGCCAGATACAGCACTCCGTTCATCTTGTACCGTTCGATGCTCTGTATCGAAAGTCAATTCCTCTGAAGTGACTATAGTGAAGCCAGAGACGAATATTTCGTAATATGCTATCCGCCAGAGGTTGTCAGGTGTACTGTTTCCCACTGAAGAAAAGTATGTGACGCTCAAGCGCCAGTGATCAACGGCGTAAGTAGCATGGCGGTGTACACGACAAGCAACACTTGCGCGCACTTAATGATCTCGTCTTTCTGACTTTGCATCCTTATTAGCCTCTCAATGTGCAGTTGTTATTCTCAGAACCAATTCATCATTGAAATGATGGTCATTTGTTCATGTATATGTAGTATTATATCGAAAGCAAAAAACTGCCGTTTCCTACGCGAGTTATCATTGTATTATTTCCAGCCGCCATGCAGTTTCCGTCCGCTTAGCAGTTAGCCACTGCTTCATTGCCATGCGCTCTTAACATTAGTGAAATTCTAGATCTATTCTGTTATGCTGGATAATGTGCATTGCTCGTAGACTACATTCAAGTATGATGAGCTATTTTTTTGGCAAATTACACAACGGTATAAATACCGTACACTCGCGCAGTAATTTAGATATCAGTGCTATATGGTCAACAATGATGGTGATGGCGATGCTCAAAGATCGAAACATTCACTAGCACTCTCTGATGTCCACACAGGTCTGACGAGGCGATTGTCCCGACTTCATATCGGCGAAGATCTTAGCAATGTTGGCGTTGACGATATTGATGCAGTTCTTGGAGGCGGTCGGGCCTTCAGTCTGAGCGAGGTGCTGGCACTCGATCAACAGTTGTTGCTGGAGCGCATTTTGGTCATTGATGTTATTGTGGAAGTGGTACTGGGCGATGTTGATGATGATCTCGCAAGTGCGGCACTGATCTTGAGGATTCTGACGCTTCTGGCGCTTGACCACCTACAAATTTAAATTGTTTATTAGTTGCAGCTAGAATCAGAGTGGTTAACGCGTACTGGTCCTTGCGGGCACTCTTTGATATCCTGGCAGGTCTGACGGGATGATTTATTCGTGCTCATATCAGCGAAGATCTGAGCAATGTTGGTGTTAACGATCTGGGTACAGTGCTGAGAGGCGGCCNTTGATATCCTGGCAGGTCTGACGGGATGATTTATTCGTGCTCATATCAGCGAAGATCTGAGCAATGTTGGTGTTAACGATCTGGGTACAGTGCTGAGAGGCGGCCTGGCCTTCAAATTGAGCGAGGCGCTGGCACTCGGCGAGCAGCTCAGTTTGGAGCGCCGTCTGGTCGTTAACGTTGTTGTTGAAGTGGTGGCGAGCGATGTTGATGATGAGCTCGCAAGTGCGGCAAGGGTCGTGAGGCATTTGACGCTTCTGGCGCTTGACTACCGGGGCCGGCTGAAATTCTCAATCGCTCAGCAGCCAAGTAAGTAAGCTTCATGCGAACGAACCGAGCTGGCTGGGCACTCATTGAGATCCGTGCAGGTCTGTTGGGCCGTTTTACCCGTGCTCATATCAGCAAAGATCAGGTCAATTTTGGCGTTGACGAGTTGAGTGCAGGCTTGCGACGCGGCCTGGCCCTCAAATTGAGCGAGGCGTTGGCACTCAGATAGCAGCTGGGCTTGGAGCGCGGCCTTGTCAGTAATGTTGTTGTTGAAGTGGTGTTGAGCGATGTTGACAATGGTTTGGCAAGTGCGGCAAGGGTCGTGAGGCCTTTGACGCTTCTGGCGCTTGACTACCGGAGCCGGCTGAAATTCACAATTGCACAGCAGCCTAGTTAGTGAGCTTGATGCGGACGAACCGAGCTAGATGGGCACTCCTTGATGTCCGTGCAGGTCTGTAGGGCCGTTTTGCTCGTGCTCATATCAGCAAAGATCGTGTTAATGTTGGCGTTGACGATCTGGGTACAGTGCTGAGAGGCGGCCTGGCCTTCAAACTGAGCGAGTTTCTGGCATTCACCCAGGAGCTGGGCTAGGAGCGCGTTCTTGTCATTAACGTTGTTGTTGAAGTGGTGTTGAGCGATGTTGACAATGAGCTGGCAAGTGCGGCAGGGGTCGTGAGGCCTTTGACGCTTCTGGCGCTTGATTGCAGGGGCCGACTGAAATTCTCAATTGCTCAGCAGTCCAGTGATTGATTTTCAAGAGAACCAACCGGGCTGGGAGGGCACTCCTTGATGTCCTGGCACGTTTGCGTGCCTGATTTATTCGTGGTCATATCAGCAAAGATTTTGTCGATGTTGTTGTTGACAATCTGGTTGCAGTCATTAGCTGCGCCCTGACCTTCAAATTCACCGAGGCGCTTGCATTCATGGAGGAGCTCGGCCTTGAGGGCGTTCTCGTCGGTAATGTTGTTGTTGAAGTGGTGGCGAGCGATATTGACAATGATCTCGCAGATGCGGCAGGGATCGTGAGGCCTTTGACGCTT
>NIUQ01002836.1:0-20100 GCA_002796945.1 Plectus sambesii
CATGGAGGCACAGAAATGGCAGAAGATGCCGTCTTGGATGTAGCCAGTGTTCATCAGGCCTTGCTTGGCTTGCGAGTAAGTTGCCAACTGCGCCGCGTTCACAACCATCGCGCGCATTACTGTCGGTCCACAGCCCTGAAATCGGTCTGTTTAACTGGATGGCAAGTTCGTAACGTTCCAAATAATCGGAAATCGTATCTTTCGCTTGCATTTCGATATTAAAACCGCGCAATCTTTTCCATTTGAAACTAACCTTGACATACCAGCAAACGTATACAATAAAATGAAAATAGGAAATTTGGGGGACGGTAAATTCCCCTTTTCCAGAAAAGCCCTAATAAAAACGTAAAAACATTAAAGTCTCTTCCCTTCGTACAGAGAGCCAACTCTTATCAGCACTCCAAACGAAGTTTTGATAGTAAACACTCACTCGCCACAACGTGAACACTCCTTCTTCGCGAACAATTCTGAAGAGAGCATCGAAGACGTTCTTGTAGTTTCTCCGCTGTTCGACCGGAAGGCGGCCATCTCCGGTCATTCGGATCAAACTGATCTCCGCCGGAGTTCCAACGAAAGATCCTACGGCGCCGGCTGCCATTCCCAACCCCGCTTTTGTCCAAAACGATGGCGACTTATCCTTTCTGAAATACAGTCCTTTATCCTACTACCACTTTAATAAGGTTACTTTTTAAAGCAAGTAGGTAAATTTATAAATCAAAGAGAATATTTTCCAAATCAAACAAGACACTGTTGAATTAGTATTACAGAAAAGTCCTTTTTGATTTGGAAAATGTTCTGTCCAATTTTAAAAGTGTCCTTATTAAAATGGAAATGGTAGAAAGAAAACCATACGCAGAGAATTTTTCAAATAGCCAAGTATAGATTCCAAGACGTGTTGTAGTGTAGGTAGCTTGGCGCAGAAGACCGGCAGAAAGGCCGGTATACAGCGAGAAGACGCCTTCCTTAGCAATGATAGATCTGATAGCGTGAAGACTTGAGCGGTACTCCTTCTTTCCGGTTGTTCCACTCAGCTGCATGCGGTTTTTCACCAAATCCAACGGCTGCACAAAAAGAGTCGCACCCATTCTGCAATAATCCTTCTTTTAATCTTCATTTCAACTGAATAAAAACGCTACTTAATATGGCTGGCGAATGGTTAAAAGCAATTACTTAACAAATACGCTTTCAATCTTGCTTTGCTTGCAGTCTCGGCTTCTTTGAGATTCTTTCATGAATCAACGTCCTTTTAAGGTAGCTTCGTAAGTCTTCAAAATTATTTTAACCCCGCGTGTGAGTCTCCCGCTTTTAGTTGATCGAGGTATAAACGAGCAGTTCGACGAACTCATGCTAGCTGCTTTCTGGCGAGCGATCGTCAAACAAATCCTTCGAAGTAAACGACCTCGGGTGAATGGTGCGTGTAAATAGTCCTTCTACTTTACTACCAGCAATTACAAGGAATGACAGCTATCTTCTTCCGGCCGTTCATATCACTTCCCCGAATAAGCAAAGACGATATTACTCACCCGGCCAGGCCACCGAAGGCGAACTTGACCCCATTGGGAATCGATTTTTCAGAAGCCATCTCTACTGCAACAGTGTCCGGCGATCTCGTGGATGTATCTTTTGCGCGAAACACCGATCTACAAATGGAGTGCAAAGTAGACTATGGCTGCAATATTATGGTGAACTGAAATCGTGCACGTGAAGTTGCGGTCGAACAGCTATCACCTATTGTTTGCCCAGGGACGGACGCATGCATTTAATCACTTCCTCGCGCCGTAGTGAAGCCACCAGCGCAAGCACCAGTAAGCTATTCGAAACTGAAACCTTTCCTATTCACGATCGGTTTGCAAAGGCAAAAAGTCATCGATGTAAGATCAAGAAGTCAGATTGATGAGTGAACGTTGAGATTTTTTCGAGCTTTACCTGCGTTAAACGCCGGAAGACGCTAATGTTTCAGGATTGTGAGTGATACTCAGTGCAGACAAAAATATCTCACAAGATCCTTATTCCAGAGTAATTATTTGCACGTTCATGAAGCACAATGTACTCACCATGCGTCGGTGAAAAATATAGTGGAGCAGTTTCCGAATCGCTTTCAAATTCGATTTTCTTGAGCTTGCGGAGTATTTCTCCGCAGAATCCTTCGTTGCCCTATCAAAAATAGGATTAGTCTCAACACGATTGGCTTGATTTTACCGTAATCCTTCACAATCAAACATTTTCGTTACGTTTCGGCGATCACTCTTTTTTTATTGTGGTCCGGATAATTTCTTTCTGGATTGAGGCGAGAATATTGTGAAGCTGCTGCTTACTTTCAATTTCAGTCGCTCTGAATGGACGTGGCACGTGACAACGAAGACCAGGAAACCTCGGTTCCGTATTATTCAAATGTAATGAGTTCGCCTGACGATGGTGAAGTGTCGGACAGTAGCAGCGAGAAGGTTAAAAAGGCCCCACCGACGAGAGGCCACGAAGGTATGTCATACGAATATCGACGTCTTTACCATTACTACTTAAATATGAACAATATTTCCCTTAAGTTTGTTTTTAATAATAAAGTCAGATTGAAATTGACAACTGAGCACTAAAGGAGACATGTAAATATTGGAACCTTTCCATTCTTTGCGTAGCCAGAAGGGCAATTATTTCAATAAGCAGCCTGTTAACTGATCTTATATAAATTACTCAACAATCAATTCGAGACAAATTAAAGAACCGAAAACAAAATAGTTATTTAAGTCGGCCATTTTGCAGATACCAAAAAGGCGGAGCGAGAAGATGAGGAAAAGCGTTTGCGTCGAAAACTTCTCGAAAAAGCCGCTCGCAAGAAGCGAGTAAGCGGCAACGCCGATGACGATGAGCCGCTGTCCGTGCAGCCCTATGATCAGATGGAGAGGAAAAGAGCCAAATCGCCTATCCGATACCCGAACAAGCTCCAGCGCGATCGAGACCACGCCTCCGGTCGACATCGTCACGAACCGGAACGCTCGCGACATAAGGATCATAGAGAGCGATCCGAGTCGACAGAGAAAAAAGGTACGTCTTTTTGCTGAATATTGGATTCATTTCGTAGGGCGCACTTCAACTATGAAATCGTACTTATGAGATCTACGTCATCATCGTAATCGATATTAGTAATCGATTGTATGCAGCTATTTATAACAGCTACTTTAATTTGAGTAGCGATTAATTAAAATTTGATGCTTCTCATGTTAAATAGTCGAATTTCGTATCCAGGTCGAAGATCTTTTAATAAAGCAGGAAACATACACTTGAAAGTATAAACGGTTTATGCAATTATGACGTAAAGATAACAGATAGAGCTGAAATGTAGTCGAGGTAGCCGTGATCCTCACGGGATCTCCCTAATTCCGACTTATCTGTCAACCTCAGTGCTGTTACATTTCTAATATTAAAAAATCAATTGTTGAAAATCGTGTTTGGACAAGGTTCCCCCCACGTGACCAAATCGTGCGACGGGGCGTCACGTAGCAGCACGTTGTTGTTTAACATTTAATGCTGATCAAGCAATGATCGTGTCAAGACCAAACTGCTACGAGGCTGCTCTGTGAGCAATTTGGTCACGTGGGGGGGTACCCTGTCCCCGAACCTTGAAAATATTCTTTTTCTTTCAGGCGAAGTAAGAGCACCACGAGGCGCCGACCCGAGTGAAGATCCGAAAGTGAAGGAAGGATGGACGCAGTGGAAGCAAGGACTAACGCGCGATGAAAAGCGTCACTCAGGGTCTAAGGAAGATCGAAATCGCGTCGGGACCACCGCTGCCGCTCGTCGCTCCCCCCATCGCCATCATTCGAAGCACCACCGTAGTCGCAGTCCCAAGCGCGATGTCAGAAAGGAACATTCTTCCTCTGGATGGCTACCCAAAACTTCCACATCTCGCAGTAGAGAACCCAGCGAAAAGAAAGGTACGATTGTTTTGTGTCGCGAATTTGATATGTATCAATCGTATTTGAAGGAAACAATTAATAGGTGTCATTCATTCAAATAGAAGGCTTGATTTTTCAGAGTAACGTAGCTTTACGCGCTTCTTTTGGTTTATACAGCGAACAATAGAGGCGTACACTTTGCGGGCACAAATACTCATTCCCGCGCACATTTCAGTATTTTGGCTATTCTGAATGATACCCAGTCATTTTAACAGCGTACACTTCTTTTCATTTCTAGTTGGAATATGTTCAAATTTGACAAAAATTGATTGTTCAACTTTCAGATCAGCAACAGTCGGCGACAGCAACGAACGACTCGGGCCCAGCGACTGACAACGATGCGGATCGAACGCCGACCCTCGACGAAAAGGATGACGACAACAGCTCGGAAAGTTCGTCCAATTCGTCTCGCAAGGAAGCATCACCGCCCGCTGATTTCGGTATGCTTTCTGGCTGCTTCTGCTCAATTTATTATTACCTTATCAGCTAAACTTGACATGCGCGCGAATCCTTTAACTTATGGTGGAATATTAATAATTCGTGCAATACGAAATATTGTATACGGTAATTTAGGAATATTTGCACGCCGCGCCAGCTATTAGATTTTTTGTGACTCGTTTAAAAATTCGTGCACAAATTTAATCTCGGTATGGTGGATAATAATTCGTTGATAACTCACTTTTGCATTTTTTCGAAATATATGTATTCATAACATTCCCTAGAATGTTATTCTTCAATCGTTCGCTTTTAGAAGCAAAGGGGAAGAGAGAAAAATATTCAAAGTTCGAGAGCTCGCCTGAAATGTCCGAAGCAAGCCCGACGCCATTGATCGATGAGCGAGGAGGAAATGGCATTGGAGAAGATGGCGAGATTGACGACGCCAACGATGGTTAGTCTTGCGCTTTTTTGGGCTTATACCGTTACACTGTAATATGGGCACTCTTCGTATTAAAGAGCACGTTTTCCATATGAATAAGGGCTTTTTTTAGTCAGTGTTTTGAACCTTTTCACTTTGTTAAGTGTTACTAGAGTTCAATTACGCGATTTGACACTGGTCCATTGTCTTCAGTCTTTATTGCGATTATCAGACTTCTTTCCTTATAGATATTGAACGGATTGACGACGATGATGACGATGCCAATGATTTAACGCCGGAAGAAGACGCCGACGTGACAATTGAAGACGAGGAGGACGAAGAAGACCTGCCAATATACTTCCCAGGCATCTCAGGCTGTCGCAGCGTGGAGGAATTTCACTGTCTCAATCGCATCGAAGAGGGCACTTTCGGCGTCGTCTATCGAGCGAAGGAAAAGCGCACCGGTACGGTACATTGTTTATTAGACGTTAAATTTACTTTATTTGCTTTCGTACTTCAATAAGCGAGGAATATATTATGCATTTATGGTAATCATCTGGATAGCTTAACGCGCAGTTTGTAAATTTCAATATTTGCTCGACGGCTAAGAGCAGCGATTGCCATTCGGACTGTAATCTCTACTAGGCTTTTTCTTATTCTATTATAAAACAATAATTATACTGTAAGCTGTCCCTGTGTTTGTTAGTTAGACTCAGTTTTTGTGATTTAGACGAAGTCGTCGCGTTGAAGCGCTTGAAGATGGAGAAGGAGAAGGAAGGCTTTCCGATCACGTCTCTGCGCGAAATCAACATGTTGCTCAAGGCTGGACACCATCCAAATGTCGTCAACGTTCGAGTGAGTGGCAATTACTTTTATTTCGACTCTGGCGGGCGACCGCGCGCATTAGCATTTGTCGTGAATATTCTCCGTAGGTTTGAAAGGGTGTATGTGGTTGGGGGAACATGAGGTTATTGTAATACCTTTTGATCAGTAACAAAAAAGCGAGCTGCACACCGCATTTGGACAATGATGCGCCCGCTTTTCGGTGCTTTGAGCATTTTTGTTTCACCAAGAGTGGTAGTAGTTCCTTGTTTTTAACGCGCGTTAAAATTGGATGGAAAGAAGCATTCTTGACTTTCAGACCAATCTGCCTATTCATTCTAAGATTTCCTCTTAATGATCGGGAAATTTTGATTATATGGTTATATCTCATCCAGTTTATCACTGCACTTCTTTAACTGCAGTGCTTTGTTCAGGAGATCGTAGTGGGCTCAAACATGGACAAGATCTACCTAGTTATGGAGTACGTTGAGCACGACATGAAGAGTCTCATGGAGGGTATTTCATCGAGAGGGAAATCTTTCACGAGTGGTAAGTGGGGGGGGGGGTCTTTCGTATAGTTTATCATCGTGGCATTTTTTAATAATTTGCAGGAGAAGTAAAGACGCTTCTGAGACAGATGCTCTCCGGTGTCGACCATTTACATCAGCTTTGGATCCTCCACCGCGATTTGAAAACGTCCAATCTGCTTTTATCCCATCGTGGAATTCTCAAGGTAGCTCTGTTTCCTTATTTTTGCGTATTTTTAATAGCCGATAGTGCTGCTTTTATTATTAATCACGACGGAAGAAATCCCTTTTTATGCTGTTTTAATCTTATCAATCGCGCTTTTCAAGTTGATGATAATGCAGAGAAATGTAATCACATTTTACATTTACATTAATTTGGCGAAATTGGCCAATGCCAATGATACACGCTTTCAGATCGGCGACTTTGGTCTGGCGCGCGAGTACGGTGAGCCGCTGAAGCCGTACACTCCCATCGTGGTCACTCTTTGGTACCGTTCACCTGAACTGCTGCTCGGCATTAAGGTAGGCTTTGATCACCCTTAACACATTGACGACAATACGACCCACCGGTGGGTCGTACGCGTTTTAACTGGTTTTTTCTGCGCTTTTAATAATGCCCCGCGATTTTTTGCAATTAATCGATAATAGTCCCCCCATAATGCTGTAAACTTGGGACTACCATTTGGGATAATAGGACTCAATGGCGGCTCGTACGCAAAGAAAAGAAAAAATGTGTCTGTCCCATGCGCGAAAAAACGAAAAACGTGCATTGTCGTCAATGTGTTAAACAGAAACTCCGATCACTTGCTCAAAGAAATTTATCGTATATTCTTTTCAACTACCTATGACAAGCTGACTGCGAATCATACCTGTTATATTGTAATTAACGTACCACTAAGCAGCTTGTTATGCGTAGCTAAAAGGAATATTGGATAGATTTCTGCCATGTATGGGCCACCGGAGATTCCCACTAATTTCTCTCTCAACAATCGTCCTAATTCAGGAATACGCGACGGCCATTGACATGTGGTCCGTCGGCTGCATCTTCGCCGAATTCCTCACGCTAAAACCCTTGTTCCCTGGCCGCGGCGAAATGGACCAGATCAATCGCATCTTCAAGGTTCGTTAAGGTTATTTTCGCGAAATCACCGGTGAACTCGGTGGAGGAAGATATTAACCTGTTATTATTTTGCCCCCTTCTTCCATAACAAATCACAGAAAGTTTGGATTATGCTGTTCATTAAAGTCGCACGATTCTATATAACAATATTTTTGATATTAGAAAACGTCATAACTTGTGTTAAAACTCAATATTTAGCAGCGTGTGTTGTGGGACATTTCTCTGACTTCCACATTTGCAGACATTGGGGACGCCGAGCGACACAATCTGGCCCGGATACAGCGACCTGCCCGGCCCACAGAAGGCCACTTTCACTCAGTACCCCTACAATCAACTGCGTAAACAGTTCGGCGCCAACGTTCTCTCCGACAGTGGATTTCAGTTGTTGAACAAGTGAGTTGTGCTATTTTAAATTCTCTTTGTAATTTTTTGTGTTTTGTTCGATACTTGCACCAATCTTACTTTTCAATCCGGTAGTGCACGTTCGATATTAATGATGTACATGTGGTCGTTATTTCTTAGTAACAAGAAGAGATATTTTTGCTCCCGTAGCGATAAAGATTAATAGCGTGGACGTCGCAGCGGACATGCTCAATTTAGTTTTCCGCGCTAAGCGTGCTATGGTGTTCTCTGTTATTGACTAAGAAATTTTGATTATATGCAATATTTAGAATTTTTTGGTTGAGGATGGTAACAAAAAACCTATCTTTGCAAAACTTCTGTTTTTTTTGCAATATTTGCTTTGTTAAAGTGGCGGTCACAATGCGGCAACAATTTGTAGCCGGGACACAACTGTAGCCCGGCTACAAAATGTTGCCGCATTGTGACCATCGCTTAAGTGGTGCTATCTTTATCGCTGGCCTGTTATGGTTGGGACGCAGAATAAGAGTAAGAAACGATAGAAGCGATACTTAAACAGGGAAGTAAGGAAAATGTTGAAAAGATTTAAAGATAGAATTGCGCTAAGCACACGTGTATCCGCTAGCGTCAATTAGCCACATTTACTTGCAAAGCGATTATTGCAAAAATGTAAAAGCAGAAAGGGAAAATGAAGTTAATTTCCGTAATTAGCCTGTTTTACTAAAGGCTGTATGTATACCTCTATTGCATGCAAAAAATTATTACGTGCACATATACAATGAGGAACCCACCTCTGTGCAATAATGAAATTTTAGTTGCTTGCGTCAGAGGTATGCATATGGCCTTAGTAAACAGCCGCCTCTATAGTCAACTGCTTTTATAACGTCGGTCAAGGGACCGGCCAAAGACCGACGTTATAAAAACAACGACGTTATAGAGGCAGTTGGCCCTGTACAAAACATAGTACACGGGACCGGCCAAGGACCGACGTTATAAAGCCAGCGAAGTTATAGAGCCAGGCGTTATAAAAGCAGTTGACTGTATAGTCATAATTCTTCACTCAGTAACTGAGAGCCTGAGTGAACATCGTAACACGCTACATTTCGACAACTAAATTGCGCACGTTCACACTATAAATCGTTATCCCTACGGGACCAATAATTCACTTTCTCGTTACTGACTGAGTATTTATGACGATATATTATCTCTAATGCGAGGGACCCATAGCAATTTTTGATCTGTGCTTCAGATTTCTGACATACAACCCAGACCGACGGATATCGGCGCGGGAAGCGCTTGCGCACGAATGGTTCCGGCAGGACCCGTTACCGGTCAAGCCCGAAATGTTCCCCACATGGCCGGCCAAGTCGGAGGGAGGCAAGCATCCGGCCAAGGGCCAGTCGCCTAAAGCCCCGGAGGGTGGCAAGCAGTTCGAATCGGAACTGGTTCGCTTAACTTTTTACTCTCTTTTTAACTGCCAGTAAAGTTCCCTAGCGATTGTCCCGCTATTCGCAGGTTCCGCTTTTTGCTGGTGGTTATGAATCCGCCGTATGGATGCGACAGTAGAATGTCCGGTCGGCCGTCGCATGCCTGACACCGGGCTTTTTAAGTGCCAGTGATGCTTCAAAAATGGCATATGATCGCGCACAAAGGCGTTTTTGAGATGACATGACAATACGCGACATATGTAATGTCGCGAATCGTCGTGTCACGAGTTGCCCGTTTCCCCTTTTCGCTCTCTTTTTAACTGCCAGTGATGCTTCAAATATGGCATATGATCGCGCACAAAGCCGTTTTTGAGCTAGTCACTTTATGCGAGTCTCTCCGCGAACAGCGCGATAACTTATCGATTGCAGGGCGCCGATGATGCGAAGCTCCTATCGACCCTGAAAGTCCGGCCGGACCAGACGAACAAAGGATTCTCCCTCCGCTTCGATGCCCCCAAGTTCCGATAATCGCCGTCTCTTATCGATTTCCAACTGATGTGTGTGTGTGTAGAGTTTTTTACCCCGCGTTAATCGCTTTGTCGCGAGTTTGACTATTTTTTTGTACTCTTCGCGCTCGACTACTGTCATTATCGTCGTTAATGTTGTTTTTTTGTTGGCAGTGACAGTCGCGTTGATTGCCCATCGAGTTTGTGCGGATATGGGATTTGAAGATTGTCGGCGTAAAGTGATGCGCAGTAAAAGCAAAACAAATGCGGCACTCGTTAGCTCCAGTCTCCTGTGGGGGTAGAACACGGGTAAATGGCCCTGAATAAAACGACGGATACGAACCTCTTTCGCAGGCGAAAAGTGCCATGCGCAAAACATGTAATGAGACGTCATACTATTTTTTGCGCAGGAAATGAAATCTGTTACTTGTCCCACAGGTACGCAGGCATCCTAAGTACACCTGTATCCGGGCTCCTATTCTCTCACACGTTAGCATACTCAACGAATCAATATAAGTGCAAGAGAACCTCTTGACCTTTTCCTATTAAACGCGCTTCCCTACTCTTTCCCTTGGTGCTGCATTAATTCGGCTTCCGTATATTTTTAGCGTCGCTACTCGACCATTGCCATATTACCCCTTCTCATATGTCTTCTCTCATAAGTCAATACAGATCGTCGAGATCAGCGGCGATTAGCACTTTTCATAATCATCGCGCATTGCATAAATTGAGGTATCTTATGAGTGGAATCTCTAGAGATTATTCGCAATTTCTCTGGGGTAAGACAATATTGCAATTGCTTTTTACCGATTCCGCTAGCCCAGAGCGCGAGTGCTGAAAAGGCCGGCGGCTATACGTTAAGAACGGGCGGAGCAAAAGTCGATTTATGCAAATTGCGCCCTACAATTAAACTGCCGCTTAAGCTGCTATCAGCGGGGCGTTAACAGACTGAATAAGCCAAGTATGCGCTTTTATTAGTCGTCCGGGCATTCGCCTCTCGACGCCCATAGTCAAAGCCACCAGTATGAATCGTCTCCAAAGAAAAGTTACAAAATATCACAGCAATTACTCCCTATAAATCTTTGCACAAATATCCATCCGCATAATATGTGTGCCTGCAGCGTTCCGACCGCAATATGTGTCGTCCTCACGGGGTTTCACCCCTGTGACAGATTAGGCAGGTGCTCGCACTCTCACACATACAGAATAGGCCCCGACAATTCGCTATCGTCGTGGATCAAATAGTGGCCGTTGGCGGTAGGGTTGACAATCGTCGTTGAGCTATCGATGTCGCCGACCATAGCGACGCGACGAATAATACACGGATTCTGTTCATTGAATGAGCGCAATTGCACGGTCACCGTTTCCGGCGCCGCTTCATCTCGATCGTAGTCGTCGTCGTCGTCGGACAAATGCGCTGTTCCGTTGCTATTCGCGGCGCCGCCGCCGCCGCCGCCGACCACCCCGCCGTTCGCCGCCGTCCAACCCGGCGGTGGCACGTCCAGGAAACGCGTGGTGGGCTGGATGGCAGTCGATGGCATAGGCGTGTGGGCGCGCGCATCGACTGACAGAAGCGATGTCTCTTCGCACGACGGAGTCACCATCGCATCCCTCGGCGACGACTCGGCCGCGCTCAAACCGCAGTTGTCCAGGTTCTTGAACGAACCCCCCAGCGCCTCGCTGAACTGCTTCATGCCCACATTCGCCAAGTTCAACGCTCCCCCATTGCTTCCGGGCGAAGTGGTGCCTCCCGAGCGGGGACGCGGCGAGCGCCTCCGGCGGCTGGTGACGTTCCGCCAGAGATTGAACTTATCCTGCGCAGGCAAGGTGATCGTGAGACCGCGCATTCCGCAGCCGTAAATGACGATGAGCTCCTTACGAAAGTCCTTGCCAAAAATGCAGTAGATGACAAAGTTGATGGAGGAGTTGATGATGGCAAGGAAGTTGATGGCTTCGCGCGAGAAAGTATAGAACATGTAGTAGTCGCCGCGCAGCGTCTGCGAATCAATGATCTGCTCGAGCAGCGTCAGCACAAAGCCCCAGAAGTTGCAGAAGAGGAAGATGAACACGATGATGATGAGCACGATCGTAGCCTCGCGGCTCTTGCATTTCAGCTCCGAATGACGCGATATCCTCTCCGACCACTTCATTCGCCTCATCGACTTGCGAATCGTGTAGGCAATGATGCTGTTGAAGACGAGCAGCGTAAGGAAGGGCAGAAATACCATCACAATGTTTGTCAGCCACAGCGCGTAGAACTGACCGTAGATGGGACTCATGGCGAGCTGGCTGGGCAGCAAAATGTACGACTGGAAGTTGCTACCCGGACACTGAGTGTTCCTTATCACCTGCAGCTCGAAGAACTTGGTGCTGTTGAACAGCACGGCGAAGCACGTGACGCACAGAATTGATACGGCCGACCCGTGAGTGGTGCAGTAACGTTTGCTCCTTCGCGGATAGCACACCGCCATGTAACGTTCGATTGTCACCGATACGGTTATGTAGACGCTGCCCGTCTGCGAAATGTGACTGAGAGCGAAGGCGAAGCGCAAATACGTCAGCCAGGCGACGTAGAGGTCGAATGCCGCCGAGTACTCGATGATGTACTCCATACCGTAGATAAAGAAGGCTGTCACAATTAAACACGTGTCGAACACCGCCAACGCCGTCAGAAATAAATTATTCGGACTGCGCATGGTGGGTCGGGTGAGAATGAGCGCAGTGGTGATGTTGCCGAACAGTCCGAAGCAGCCAATTAGAGTACCAACGACACTGATCAAGTAGAACTTGGCCTCGAGCCAGTCGTGAGGATCAAGGCCGCAGAACGGCTCCTCTTCCGTGACGTTGAGGTCATGATCGAGCAGTGTGGGGATCAGGTCGGTGGTGACGGCGGTGACGGCGGCGGCGGTGGCGGCGGCGGCGGCGGTCGTCGCATTGTAGAGCGGCATGACCGGCGCCGCACACAGCTCCGACGCCGATTCGATAATACGGCCGCCCGAGCGACGTTGTTTCCGACGGCCGCTCAATGGCGCCCGCGCCGGGGAGCAGCCGACCACGTCGACGGGTCGCTCGCTGCGATTGCCGCCCAATAGCTCCTTCCGGAATGGTCGCTCCGTCGGTCGTCGTCGGCTGCGGTGGACTGAAGACGAAAAATGGCTGTTGCGTAGTTCGTCGCGATGAAGACGACTGCTAGCGCCCCGCCCGCGGTGTTAATTGGAGCGGGCGGTCGGGCGCGCGACGCAGATGATTGATTGATCGCGCAATTGCAATTGCCGGACGATGCAGCTAATACCAGGCGAATGCGACGAAGGAGGCACTGTGCCGCCAGAAGACGCTGTTCGCTCGGCCGCCGTCTCCTTCTGCTACGTCTCACCGACCGAAGAGGGGTCGGGAGGAGTATGCGGCGCCGTCAGTCGACGCGCCAGATCGCGAGTGGCGGTAGGGGGCCGCGACGCGAAGGCGCCGCCAAGACAGAGCGGTCGGCGATCGAATCAACGGCATGGGCGTCCGATACGTCCGCTGGGGGACGTTGGGGGGCGACGAAGCTGCTTCTTCGAGCTTCTTGGCCCGCTGTTCTTTATCGTCGGCCCGTAGTGTCCGTCGGGTTGCTGTTGTTGCAGCCGCGACGATGGTGCGAGAGGGGGGCCGGGGCCGTCGACGATTAGTTAGTCGGCGCGTCGGGTCGTGTGCGCGTGACGCCGTTGTCTGCGTCGCGTTGTCCCGCCCTCTTCCGGCCGGCCATCGCGGGCATCAATTGAATCTCGGCTGAAATTTGTTTCGTTGCTCGCCGTAATTAGCCTGAACGCCGGTCGGGCGCTCTATCACCGCCCCTTAGTCTCGCCGACCGCTTAGACGACGCGTCCGCCAATGACACCTCTTCCCCTTTCCCTTCCTCTCTAACTCGCCTTTTCTTCCATTCGTCCTCTCCCGCCCCCCCTCGCGGCTTTTCAATTCTATTTTGTGCGCGCGCAGCTCTTTCAACAGCAAAGTATTGTCACTGTCTGAGAGCGAGCCTTTTAAAAAGTCGCCGTGCACGAAGAGTCCCTCATTCGTGTCATAACTAAGCTCTTCTCATTCATCACTGAAACTAAATGAGTACTCTACCGCCTTTTGTTAATTCTGTTACCGGGGGACAATCGATTGGTCATCGAGCTGTGATATTGCCGCGGCTTATTGGCACTTGGCGCGTAACGCGCTGACCGACAGTAATCCGATCGGCGCAATTCACCTGCCTAGTGCCCATTGTTTTTGGTCCCCTTTGCAGCTGCCGAACACCGGGATTTATTAACTGTCGGTCGCTTTGTCCGCCCCTGAGCGTAGGGAACCGACGGTGCGCGCTTTTTTGTTCGCGACGACGCGCGCAGTCCGCAATCATGATGGAATGAAGCAAGACTGTGTGGGAGACGAGAGGGGCGATAACGATAGGTCGGACAGGTCGAGAGCAACTTGATCGATTGACCGACCCTCCAGTCCATATGTGAGTCATTATCGATCTGATCGCGTATGTACCATTCGTTCTTTATGCCACCTCGAGTTCCCCACATTTTCCCCTTGATTCAACGCTGCCGAGTTCGCTGCACACACACATTCACACATTAAACAGCTGCTGTCAATTTACATGTGTTGACTGTTTTTCTCCGCGCGCGCAAAAAAACCTGCGAGGAAGACGTGCACAAAGATGGATGTGAGAAGTGTTAGTGGGTGCAACCACGTCTTCGTCGACGCCAGTCTGAAGTAGTGGCGACGACGAACCGGTGAATGATTGATAAGGTCGAGGCAGGGGAGCCGCCCCGCGCCGTTCGTTTTCGTTTCCCTTCGCTACCAACTTGGATGATTGTATGCTCCGCTGCACGGTCCTTCCACCATCGCCCAGCACCGTTCCCGTCGTCGCCTGCTGCGATCCTCTGCGCAACGACGGCTCGTCGAGGCTGCGACCACTTTTCATCACGCAGTCGCGGGCCATTGACGCCGCCCACGCAGAATAAACGCGCCCTTTCAGTTTCTCGAGGCGGTCGACAGATGGCGCGCGTGGCGGCAGGGGCGGTCGGTCCTATGTACGAGGCAGAGGCCGAGCGGCACGGTCAAAGACGAGCTCGGATCACGGCGGAGAACGGACGGTTGCTGTGTCCGAGAGAGAACCAAGTGGAGCTGGCGAGAGACGGATCGGCGTGTGCCAAGTGACCGAGTCGGCAAGAAGAGATTGGTGGTGAACGACTCTCCTTAGCTGCTCGCGTGTGTCCGTCCATAACTGCGCGCTTAATTGACCCTCTCGCCCACCCAAGGCCCAATAGCGGTTGGGCGGGGCTGTTGTGGATCAGCAGAGAGCGGTGGTTGTCGCTACTCGGGACCGCTCGATGGATTATTGGCCCGAACGCCGTTCGCGCTCATCTTTGCAAAGAAGGACGCGGAGGACCATTGAGTCGTCGGCCATTTGTCGACGGCCATCGACGATGTCGGCTAGCTGCGGCCGTCCGCGCTTCTTTCCGGTGCTATTCCCTCTATTAATGCTGATCATCGTCCAACTGGTGCTGGTGGCGGTCGCGCCAGTGGGTGGATCGCTGGTCGACGTCGAACTGCAGGAGCTGCGCATCGGCCAGTAAGTAGATTGTTTTCCAGTCTGCTCTTTATTACTCTGAGTGAGGTTGCGGTGTTGACGGTCAGTTGGTGGCGATCGCTCACGCCACACTTGGCAGGTGATTGTTATTCAGCGACTTAGCGCCGACGCGACGATCGACTCGGCGACGCACCTGCGACTCGTAAATATTCGGCTCTATCGGTGCGCGGTCGATTAGATGATGCGTTGCCGATAACGAACGATGCGTCTTAGCCCTCGGGTCAAGGGTCAGAGCGCCAGCGACATGCAGCGCCCGAGTGACACTTCTGCCTCCCGTTCGATAGAGGCAATCCAACCGCGGCGCACTTTTTGCCCCAACTCAATCGCCGTTCACATAACTTGTGTACTTGAGCGATTGCCGTTTTCTGATCTAATAATCCAGGTCGGTAGCCGCCGCAAGTCACGGTAACTGACGCATGTAATTCGTCCCGACCCGTGATGTGAAGATGCGCCCCCTTTTGATCCACCGAAACGAGTAGTCTCTTAATCACCGGATATGGGCAATCTGTTTGCAGGAAGAATGTATGTCCTAACGAAGAAGTGGAGATTGTGACGATCAAAGAGCCATGCGTCCAAGCGTACACCAAATACGTGCGAACACGAAAGCCAAACTGCGGTGGTCGTCTTCGGTCGTGCACAGTGAGGGAGCCAAAGTAATGCCTGCCAGAGAGCAATTTACTTTCTATTTTCATCACACTTCAATCAATACTTTCACAATAACATTATTGTGGCTTAACTTTGTTGTGGCTTAACATTGTTGTGGCTACAACTTGTGCGATAACATTTCACCCTATTTACGGGTACATTTCTGCAGAACGGTTTATTACCGTACGTATAAGGAAGTGAACCGGACGAGACGTCACGTCACATCGCAATGCTGCCACGGATGGATCCACGTGCCCGGCGAACAGGGCTGCCAGAGACGTACGTTTCAAACGGCGCGTTTTTGTCCCTTTCGCCCCGAACGTGTCGTCCGCGACCCGCTAATGAGCAAACACCGTCTGTCGTGCGCTGCGCAGCCCTCCCACCCACCGCGCTATTTCCTGACCNGAACGCGTCCGCGACCCGCTAATGAGCAAACACCGTCTGTCGTGCGCTGCGCAGCCCTCCCACCCACCGCGCTATTTCCTGACCCTCCTGGTCATCGCGTGTTTTGACCCGCATCCGGCGCCGCTTAATCCTTCGTCGTCGATGAATCCTTCGTCGTCGATGAAGGCGTTTCGACCGGAATCGCTTGCGCTGTTGTCGTCGTTGCACACATCAGACAGTAAAGCAACTTGAGCGATGACGGGCAGACGCTTCTTTTCCGCGCCACTTCGCAGTCAACCCTTATCTGCTCGTTTCTTCGCCGCCCGCGGTGTCGACTTTCGCCGATCGCCGCGGGCGGTTTCCTTGGCGCGCTGGTCTTTGTCCTCCCTGCGTGACGTATGTCGGTGATTAGCGGTCTCTCGCCGGCCTCGTCTGGCTAACTTCCGACGACGCTCTGCCTTGGGCGTCGGGTGGCGGCGCTCGGACGTCGTTCGGACTGGCTGGTGTGGGTCGTCGGGCGCAATCAAATTCGAACTGCGTGGGTGGGTGGCCGGGCGGGCGCCTTGCGGTGCGTATAGCCGTGTTGTTTGCTAAATTTGCCCCGTCGGTGCAACAATGCGAGCGAATCGAATTGTGACGGTGGCCATGTAGTGACCAGCCGCCGGCGCTAAATATTTGCGCAGCGATTCGACAAAATCCGACGCCTCCATTAGCTGGCGGACACTGGTCAGTGTCGGCACAACAATATCCCGTTCCGCTCTCTCGGGCTGCTCAGTAGTGATACGTTACGTATTCGCACCCCTTGCGCATGCACGCGCACGCACGCACTTACAAACGCACACTGGTGTCTCAATTTTCAGCGAACTGCACGACGGATCTTTGCTACAATGGCGGATCGTGTTCGACGAGCTCGGATCAGCTGTGCGACTGCGTCGAAGGCTTTCAAGGCTCGCGCTGTCAGTACGGTAAGAGAACGGTTTGTGCAACGCGCGCTTGAGGAGGCATCGCGCGACCTCTGGCGAAGAATCGCACCCATCTCCCCTCCGCCCCTTTTATAATGCGGCGTGTTGCAAAGCGTCCTCGCACACTAAACGCCGCTATCACGACAAACAGGCCGTAAAGTCGCGCCCGTGTGTGGTCGTTTCCGTCTCCGTGACGACGGTCGGCTGTGACCGGCGTTGCTTTTGCTCCATGCCCACCACCACCACCATCGCGCGTCGACGCTCGACACAATCATTGTCGGGGCGCGAACGGATGAGCAGACTGTGAACAGGGGAGGGGAAGCGATAATGACGCCGACGATGGTCACTCGATTGGCGGTCCCGTGGCGAAAATCCGATTAGTCGACGGCGATTAGTGGCCGGATTTGGTCGCGTTTTGTCGCGCATATTGAGCCATCGCACGGCGCGGTCATACGCCTGGACGGTGGTGGCGCCCGACGGCAGCTTGCTCGACGCATTAGTCGCCTTTATCCGCTGGCCTGCCGCTTGGGGACCAATAAATTTGGTCAGGCGTGTCCAATGTCCGTTGTTGCCCCCGAATGGCGGCTGGGAAAGACTAGCGCCAAAGACGGCGCGCGTAAGGCAGTCAACTCGAGGCGGGGCCCGATCACAGCTACCTACACTTGCATATAGGGCAGACGACAACGGCGTCCTACGCTGTTTCGGTCCCTCCCGCTGAGCTGCAAACACGCTCGCGCGCCGTAAGAACGAGGGCGACTTCTGTGGAGTGTCGTGTTAGGTGTCGACGGGTGGTCCATTGCCGCAGGGCGCAACGAAGAACCCGTCAATGGTGGCGGCGCCCTTGTCGTGGCGCCGCCACCATTCGCTTTCGGTGCTTTTGACGGAGAAAAAGGCGAAGAATGCGCAAAAACGACTGTGGAAAACGACTGATGAAATCGCTGCACATCCGCGCCTTGTTTCGTAGCGCTCTCCATTCGTATGCTGATCACGGAAGCAGCGGAAAAATAGGCACCTGCCCATAGCCGTCATCCCTTTGATTTCTTGCAACATCCTCTAGTCATTTTTTTATTCGAATGAAACAGGGCAGCCAGCGATGCCGCCAGTCGGTCATGAGGGGAGAGGGGACATTTGTTCAAGGTTATTGATGAGATGTTCAAACGTGCCTGGTACAAAGCACATCACGAAAACATTTACGCATCGATTTACTCGCAACGCTAAAAATGCATAACGCTGTCATCTTCTTCTACGCACAGACATCAACGAGTGCCTGGTGGCGAATGGAGGATGTCATCACGATTGCTGCAACACGATCGGAACGTTTTACTGTCGCTGCTGGCCAGGATACGAGTTGGACACAGATGGGCGACGATGCACCGGTCAGCGACTGTTTGCGCTTGTAATCGGTGCGTTGAAGTGGGGATTTGCAGACGTGAACGAGTGTCGCAGAGAGAATGGCGGCTGCGAGTACCGCTGCGTCAACAGCGACGGCGGCTTCCGATGCGAATGCCCGCCCGACAAGCAACTTCATTCGGACGGTCGCCGATGCGTCGGTAAGGTGTTCCGCCCACTCCGCAACCCCCCTCTCCCTACACCACCCTCCTCGCGCTTAACCTCTTGCCTCTCGTTGTGCAAACGCAAAAGTACACAGCAATTCGCACATTCGGTCAGCCACGCGCTTCTTTCCGCGTCGTGACATCCAGTTCACGATGTCACCGCCCCGATTCTCGGGACGTTCGCTGCTTATTGATTGCCTGATCAGTGAATGTCGCTCTTTTTCGATATGAGATTTGTCGTTTTCATCCAAATTTCAAATATCATGATTGATTTACGAAATTTTAACTGATAATACAGTATTATTGTATTTAAAAGTGTATCTGAAATTATGAACAGAGAATGCTTATTAACAAGTGCACAAGGATTTATATTGATCATGTGAGCAATACTGTCTCCAGACAAGGGGGAAGAGTAGAAACGAGGGGGTTGAGGCCGGAAGGCGGGGCCATATGACGGGTCCGGTGAGGGTCAGACGGAGTGACCACAGAAAGGCGACCTTCACCTCGCAGGACTGATCGGTTCATTCAGTGGTTGCGGTTGCCCTCCCCTACCTTCGGTTCTTGATTGGATTATTGCGAACGTTTGATCGCAGGAACGGATGACCTCGCTTGGTGTCTGCGGCGTCCGCCGAGTAATGATGCGCAATCGTCTTCCTCTCAGTCCTTGGCCGCGACATCGTGCTGTTGTAACAAAACATACATCCAAACACGTCTGTAAACCTGTGCGCAATGCTATGTCGGCGCACAGCGTCTGTCTCTTACTGTCGACCCCTTGTGACATGCGCATATAACGATGTGAAAACAGACCGCCCATTCGCATTAGTCTCACTCGGGGACTGAACGCCATTCAACAAAAAATTCTTGTTTGGTTGAGAAAAAAAGTCTGGCAGATGTCATCCTAGGATGCAATACATCATTTCTCACAAATGTACATGAGGAAGATATTGAGGGAAGACGGAAATCAAATGCACGAATTAATCAAATCTGCGAGTTAATTTATTCGCATGTTTAGACAGCAATAGCTGCGATGCGGACAATGGCGGATGCGCGCATCTGTGCGAGGAATTGAACGGACGATTCTACCGGTGCAAATGCCGGCCAGGCTACCTGCTGGCGGACGACAAGCGCTCTTGTCAACGTATGCTCTTCATCTCTTTCTCCTCCCCGGCCCATCCGTCTCGTCCGTCATTTGCGGTCACCCCAGCAATCGCATTAACCAATCACGGTCCCCCCGTCGGTCGTCGACGCGTAAACTGTTATTGTTGTCGAACGCCGCTTGGCCGAATTATGCAAATGAACAATGAATAAGCGGCTTGCTGCGCTAATTTGCTGCCCCCTACGCTATCGCTTGTCAGCACACGCGTATTTTAGGGC
>NIUQ01002837.1:0-20184 GCA_002796945.1 Plectus sambesii
AAATGTGCCAACATACTGCAAAGCAAAGGCGTCCAACGGGGCGACCGAGTGCTGCTCTACTTGCCGATGGTCTTCCAGCTGCCCGTGGCAATGCTCGCTTGCGCTCGCATTGGCGCCGTTCACGTCAACGTAGTAAGTCACACTAACAATTACAACTCTCTGAGTGATAAAAATGGCCCAATGAATTCCACTGTCTTTTGATAAGTGCGTCCCAGAAAAACTGAATTGTTTGCATCATTTTAAAGGTACTCTGTGCAGTCCAGCCGAAAATATTGCTTGCGTTGCTCGCTCTTCAGCTGTATTATGGGAGCGCTGAGGTACAGTATGCAGTGATAATATTTTAAGCCTGGAGGAATGAGCGCTGAGGGCTTGGCTCAACGAGTCGCCCTGAGCGGAGCCGAACTCATTATCACCGTCGATGGATTCTGGCGAGGCACGAAGCTGATCAAAGCGAAGGAGACTGTCGATCGAGCTATCGCCTTATGCAAAGAAAGAGTAAGTCTGTTGCAAAAAATAGGGATAATCTCTCAAGGGGTTTCTGGACTGATTTAGGGTCACGAAGTGAAACTGACGCTGATGATCAGCCATCTGAGCCCGAATCCGGGCACGCCGCCGCCGGAAGCTCACGAGCAGTTCATAGGTCGTCGACCGTGCTACTTCCTCAACGTGAGCGTCGGTTGATTGCGCTTTGTGAACTTTCTTTTTTCTGTAGGCGCCGTTCAACCCTGAACAAGACGAATGGTGGGCGGACAACTTCTGTAAGGCAAGTCCCGTCTGCGACGTCGAATGGATGGACGCCGAAGATCCACTGTTCATTTCTTTTCATCAGTAAGGTTCATGGATCTACCGATCCGTTAATCTCTACATTCTCATACCGCAACTGCCATGTGGAACTTTTCCTGTAACTCATTCAATGTAAAACAGCTTATTTCTCAAAAATGCGCACTTCAGTTAAGTGAAGTTAACTCATTGCAGTAATATAGGAAGCATTCATTTGAGAGCGCACAATGTTCAAAACCAGAAACGCAATAACAACAGCGCAGTATGATGATGTCTAAAGTATGTGGCGATGCAGTCTGCAATGATTGATTAGATTAGTATGGGGCATTTCCAGCGACGACAAAGAGGACAAGCTACAGGCGGCCGTGTACACCGTGGGCGGATTTATGCTTCAAGCGTACTCCTCCTTCAAGCACTTGTTCGACTACCGACAAGGCGACGACGATCACGACGATATCAATGAAAACATTTTCCTCTGTCTGCACGACTACTCAACGATCACCGGCTTGACGTACGGTGTATATGGTCCTCTGCTCAATGGCGCTACTGTTCTGCAAGTAAGCAACCCGACAGTAAATCTCATTTCGCGTTCGATAGAGTCCGAATGGGTGAAATACCATCCACATGACTTTTGCATCGCCCTGTAAAGATCGCTTTGTACAAGAAAGTTATGATTCGTCCCCAAAAACAGTGAAAACGACTCCATAGGTTCTTGGGCTAAGCACAATCTTCATAATCGCTACCAGGTTGTACATGACTTTGACACGAAGTGAGTCAAAATAAGGCAAAATCGTCAAGACACCATTAGCTGAGTAATTATCAGTTATCAAAAACGTATGATAAAACGATAAAGCTGAGAAGCCTACTGACTCTGACCATGAAACATCAAAAGTCATTATTTGGTCACAAATCGGCGTTCGTTTCATATTTCGAAGCGCATTGTTGCAGTTTGAAGGCATCGGATCACATCCCGACCCCGGACGAATTTGGGCCATCATTCAGAACTATCAGGTAACTGATCTCCGACTATTGCCGAACTGATCTGTCCGGGGCCATTGCATAGATCTACTGTAGTTGCGGAATTGCAAGTTCAGCGATTGATCATTTTTCGGTTATTTCCGGGTATTCCGATCAATCACCGCGCTTGCAATTCTGCAACTACAATAATTTCATGAAATAGCCCCCAGACGCCAGCTCGCTCAATTCTAGGTTGAAAAAGTGCTGCTGACTCCGAGCGAAGTGCGCTTGGCGATGGGAAGCGATCCTTCTTACATCAGCAGTTGGAACAAATCGTCACTGAGATTGATCGCCGTCGCCGGTGAACCGCTATCTGCTCCTGAGCGAAAGTTTCTTTTGGCCGAGATCGGCTCTAATAGCACCCCACTGATTGAAGTAGCAGTATCACCCTTGGCGGTATTTTATCCGTTGAAAAATAATTATAGCAGTTCCACATATTATGCTTTCAGGGTGGCGCAGTTGTTTCCGGATTTCCTGGAATATTTAGTAGCACTGTTGTGCCGTATTTTGGAGTTGATTTGGTGCTTGTCGACAAAAAGGGCAAAGAAATAGCCGGTTCGGGAACAGGCTTTTTGGTGAGCACTGACCTTTCAGATAGGAATCTATCATTTCTTTTTTAAGTGCACTAGACAGCCGTTGCCTGGAATGGTTCGATACTATTATGAAGATAATAGTGGAGAAAAATTCGCAAAGTTGTTCAAGCGCATTCCTGGAAAGTTCGTTACGGAATATGGTACGTTTAAGAGACAGTCTCAGAGAAAAATGAACATAGTTATCTTTCATTCGTTCATGACCTCGTCCTGTTGTACCTGGCCGTTGCAGTGGTAGCTCGAAACAACGATGGAGAATATGTGATTCTCGGCAAAGAAAGCGACGTGTTATTCATCGAAGACGAATTTGTGTCACCCGGCGCCGTCGAGACCACTCTCATGAGCCATTCAGCGATCACCGACGCTGCGGTCGTCTGCGTTGACGGCAAATTTCGAGCACTGGTCACCGTTGATTGGGTACGGTAATTATGATACTTTTTTCATTCGTAGCTATGCCGGGCAATGGGAATCCCAGCAAGAGACGCGTTTTCGCGACGCGCGGCAGAGAGCGTTATTTTTGCTCGCCCGCTAATCTGCCCCATACGGAACTGTATAAAAAATAAGATCTTCAAGTCGCAATAAAAAGCGGCCCGCATGTGTCCCTCTTCCGACCATCTGACTGTTGATCACTTTAAGGGGTGCAAATTGGAGAAAGAAATGGCGAAAGAATTGAGAGAGATCGCTATTAATCTGTTGAATGGAGCACACTTGGAAGTACAGTCGACGGACGTCATACCGCGAAATACCCATGGCGCCATCGCGCGAGCCGCTCTGCGTAGAATCATTGGCCAGCAGTCGAAGGAGAGCCCAGCCTTCGATGGCTCGTTATACGATCTCGTCGATGAAGCTGTAGTCGCTTGTGAAAAGTTACTCGAAAATCCCAATAGTTTGTTCTAACTTTTAGTCTTCATCGCGTAATGAGATTGTCGAGAGGCCGTGCGTGTTATAATGGCCGCGGTGTTTCAGTGTTTTAATTTGTGCTATGTGCGCATATCTTTAGTGCCTGTGTCCGTATATTCACCGAAATAACAAGTTTACTGTGGTGTACACACCGTAGAAGGTACATTAAGGGTAGAAATAAGTACAAGTGGTTATACCATCTGCACGGCAACACCACGCAACAAGCGATTACAATAGTATCAAACAATGATCGATATCTGAAAGACGACACGAAGAAACGGCTACGGCTATCGGCGTGGAGATGGCATACAGTACTTTCTGACGACTCGCGCTCTTGCCACAATAGAACCACCATCACATATAGAAAGCGCCTTCAGAGGTGGAAACCTGAACCCTGCTGGCGTGCGCATAAAATAATATACGATACGACCCTCTTTTGCATTTCATTCGAACGTTGCCCGGGCGAAATCCCTCACAAACGACCGACGGCAAAGTACAGTAACCGATACGGCAGCCGTTGACAGAGATAACGCAATCCCAATTATCAACTAGGCGAAAGAAAATGTGGCGGTGCTCAGCTGTAACAGTATCTCAGCACTATCAACGATCAATGGGGGGTTGCAATAATAACAAAAACAATCAACCATGGCGGCGCACGGGGTCAGTTTGATGCGCGCAAGTACAGCGGTAGCTTACCAATGGGGACACTCTTGCAATGGGACAATTTACAATGAAGATCCTTTTTATTGGTGTTAAGGCCCAATCACTTTGAATTGAGTTGAATTGAGCAGGAAAAGTTAAAAGCGGGGCGGTACAAAATGAAAGTACTTTATTTAGGTTGGACAGTTGAATAGTATTCGTAGTTTATAGTGTCCCCATCAGAAACTTGCGGGCAGTAGGATAAAGCTAACGAGATGCGACGCGGCTGACAGCTTGCTCGCTCGTGTTGAACAACAGAGCGGCTAGTAGTTTAGTCGCGAACGCGCGTCACAGCTAGCTACCGTACTCCAAAAGGCGCGAGTGTGCGAACTGCACGCAGTTCGGACTACACAAACTCGGCCAACTACTCCGGTACTCCGGTACCGTTCTCCGGCAACAAAATCAACAGGTAACAAAGCACATACGCACTGCAAGCCAGTCAATCTACCGAGTTGTAACACAGATGCGCAAAGAGTAATATACAAGGGCACACAGCGGTCTCCTCAACTAACAACACACAGCATGTCGATAATAAAACTGTACCATTTCAATTAGACAATAGCAATTATTTCGGCCATCTGGGTATGATCTTACAGTGCATACATACGTACACTCTGACCAGCAGTGCAGACACCTTCGCGACGACGGTCAACATCGTCAAGCGTCTGTGCGAGCACCAAGCGACCAAGCAGCGGCAGACCGCACTGAATATGCGGTTCAAGCGCCGGCTCATGGGAGGCACGATAATGGTTCAGTTGATTTAGTTTACACGAATAACAAAAGCACCTGCAAAATTGATCCAACCGCCAAATGATCGGCCAGCCAGCCAATAAGAAGGGTTCCTCATGCCAATAATTAAATATCCAACCATCCTGCTAAAGCTCATATCCTCTCTATGGTGTTATCAGAGGCGTCCCCCTTCGCATGGCTGACCAACTCTGGCTGGTTGGATTTCCACTTCAACCATTATCGATTATCGACCAGCCGACGCCGCGCGCCGCGTCAAACACTCGCCCCAAAATGCAGAGAAAGAGAATTTGTTAGCACGACAAGAACACGCTTCTCACTATATATTGAGAAAGAGAGAGAGAGAGAGAGATAATGCATTAATGCGCTGAAACTCAACAGCAATTTACGCGGAAAACAATAATAAATGAACAAAACGGAGAGGCGGACTGTCTCGACGTTGCAGTACGAAACACAAGGAGCCAGCTCAGAAAAAGTAATCGTTATTCGCTTGATGATCAACAACAAGCCGACGACGAAAAGTTGGTAGCGACACTATTTGGTTAATCGTAAAGGGCATTATGGGTGCGAGAGAATGACAATTGTGGCCGGTGGTATACGGTAGCGCGGCTGTCGCGCGGACGGTCGCATATAGGGTGATGGCTATATCGATTCCCATTAATTCTCCACCATAAATTAAGTCGAAACTGCGCCTTAAACACTCTCAGCTTAGGCGCCGGCTTCGAATTTTACGTTCTGGTGGTTATTATGAATTAGAGAGAGAACCGACTAAGCCATCGCCCCACCCTCCAACCGAAACACAGAGCACATTATATATGAACCGTTCCGATCAACGGCAAATGCGACTACTATAGGCAGATCACATCGATTGCTCTACGACGACGACGACTCCTCAATTTTTACAAGACAAAATATGATAACGGGCAAACCAAACGCAACAAACGCTTCGCGTAACGGATGGAGAATAAAAGAAGTATAAAAGTTTTGCACACGATTCAGTCACCAACAAGAAAGAATGACGCCGAATACAATCCCGCCCGGCAGTATACCGTAGTCACAAGCGTTACTTGGTTAAATTTTAAATAGAATTCTCATCTCGCCCAAGAAGAAGAGGGGACATATCTGCAACAGCGACGAAGACGACAACAACAATTATAGACACACCGGGCCAAAAAGTACATCAAGCAACGACGATAGAACGACACCGCCACCCATTTGCCAACAAAGATGAATCAGGTAAGAAAAACAATAAACTGATTATCGACTCGCGACAGTGCTCAATGATACCCACAATAGCTTTGCAATAGATATCAAGTGTGTACAATCAGCGCTATTTGGTTTCAGAGCAACAGCAACAGCACAGTGGTACTAAACGCATCGGGCAGGGGGGCCAAGTTTAACCAGTAGTGTAGTGCACGTGAACTATTGTACAGAATTGGCGCTGTCGCTCAAGTGTGCGACGGGAAATAAAACGCGACACGACTACTCGCAGTTGCTGAGCAAAAATTGGTTGCTCAACAACACGAAATAATCGCTGCGTACCACTCGCTTCCCATCGCCTACTTTCGCGTCGCACCTTACCGCACTCGCCTTTATATATTTTAATAGAACGCTGTCCTGAACAGATTATCTGCTGCAAGCAGATGTCCAAAGCGAAACCTAACATCAGTCCGGCATAACATCGCAGATGGGGAAGTCGGGTGATTATCTAGAGTAACCTAAATACAGGTGGCGCGACCTGCACACTCACGCTCTCTTGTAATTAAAGGCGCTTTTGTACATACACAGTCGGCTTTAAGCCGTCAACTCAGTTGATCCACCGCAATACATTTAGAGCATATAGTTAAGATGATGATTACTTAAGAAGTGCGATGGATTTTAGGAGTCTGCCCAAAGCGACGTGTAGTAACAATGTATACAGCGATAATTACATCTCGAGTCGCATACGCGCACGTACTTACATTACCATAATCGGCGCGATTAATTAACGGAGAGGTGGCTGGCGACTCGAACGAAAACAAAACAATCGGACAGGAGCGCACCGCGTTCGGCTAACTAGCAAGGAAAACAGCGACGACGACAACAACAGAAAACAAACGCAACAGAAAGAAGGGCCGTCCCGCAGCGAGCGACCACTCTTAGTATGCTTGGCCGGTCGCCGAAGAAGTTACATAGCTTTGTTGTACAGAGCACGCACACTTAACACACACCGCACCTAAGTACGTTCGCATCATTCAACCAGCCAGTCTGGTGCATTACACGTATGTAGTCTATCATCAGCATCTCGCACGTGATAAATAGGAGGAAGGTACAGTAACCGTTTAGAGGTGTTCGAGCGGAGAACACCAAATAAGTAAGAGGATGGATACAACCCAGAGCATCGGGACCACGACTCCGTTAGCGACAATGCGAAACGACCAAGCTACATGTTTCCGATTGTAGACGTCCGTGCGTTACGGCAGCAAACTACAGCAACTACAATTGATGACGATGTTCAGATAATAGCAATCTGCTTTTGCTCTCGGCTAACAACGCTTAGAAACTCTTCTTTGTTGCTTGTCAATGATGAGAAAATGCTAATAATGTGGCATCTGACAAATAACAAAACCTGACAACTTGTTCACGCAACAAACTGAGAATGTAAGCCAGTACAGTAACAGCAACAAGAAGCGTCAATTATAAAAATTATGTGCCTACTAAGAGCAACAAAGAGCAAGAGAGGAACAAGCATGTACAGAAGAGGGACAGGTATCACTGATGCACTGCATCTCCGTCCACTCTCGCCAAAATAATAAAAATAAAATGAAAACACTGTAGGAAGCAACAATAAATATGAACAAATAGCGGGGTTTAGTAAACAAGACAACCAACCAATACATCTTTGCCTATGAACCAATCAGCCAATCATCATCAGCTACGAAGCAATTGTGCGAGCGAGCAGAATTAGCCACATCGAGGGAGGGGGGATAGAACTTTCTGGATTGGGTGGCAGGGGGGCAGGGGGAATTATTACACAAATAGACAGTCTATAAACACAGGGAAGAAACCAACGGGAAACAAGTAAAAGCGCAGCGTGAATGAAGAATGAACAAACATACATATAGATATACGCGGCGTAATAGCGTTGGCGACTACTGTATCTGGTGTACCTGAGGCGGCACCTGCATGTAGCGGTACAAGTAGAGACGATAATCCTTGCTGGCGAGCACGACGGAGCCGTCGTCGACGAGCGCGACGTCGAAGCACTGCGCGTGCTTCACCTTACTCTCCAAGGCGCTCAGCATGGTGCCATCCTGGTGGAAGATGGTCAGGTTGAAGTTGTTGTGGTTGTCGGCGACGACGACCTCTCCGAGCGAGTTGATGCCCACCCCGATGGGATAGTTGGTGATGCCTTCGCCTCCGAGCTGGCGCAAGAACGCCCCGTCGTAGTTGAACACTTTGATGCAATGCGCGCGATTGTCGCTGATGAAGATCTCCTGCTTGTCGTTGCAGCACACGCCGTTGGGGAATTCCAAATAGCGCGAGCAGCTGAACTTTTGCAGGACGTTGCCCGACATGTCGAAGATGATTACGCGCATCACCTGCAATCGCCACGTTGGATCCCCGAATCAAACTCGTACGATCGCATCCTAAAATCCCACACTGCGGGCAACGCAATCACAGTCTCAGTCTCCCAAATTCAACCCAACGCGCCAATTAAGCTACCAAACAATCGACGACTTACTTTGCATTCGATAACGACGATACGGCCCTTGCCGTCGACGGTGACGCCGCGCGGGTGTTGAAGAATGTTGGCGCCGAACTTGCGTTTGAACTGACCGTACTGGTTGTACACCTGGATCTGATGCGTAGGCGATCGCTCTGTCACGATGAAGTCGCCCGTCACACGGTTAACCGCAACTCTAAAGCGTTATTTTGTCAATTGAGCTATCTTTTGTAGCTGTGAGAACCATGTATGCCTGGCGGAAATCAAAGTGAAAGCGCCGTTGCCATTTACAGCGCGCGTATGTGTTTCGCGCACGAGCGTGCAGAAAGAGAATGATTCAACTTTTGTTTGCTAAAAGCNTCATTCCGCTCTGTTCACACCTAATATGCGCGACTCGTCACGACCAGGTGGTTATCTAACACTAAACAAACTTGGCAAACAAAAGTCGACTAACCCGTTGGTAGTGGTGGCGGTTTTCTCTTCAGACAACTGTCGACTGAGAACGCTCTCGAGACCGTAGTCGTTGAGAAGCGACTCGATGCCTAGCTCGGCGCAGAGCTGAGTCTCGGCGTGACACTGCGGGCATATGATCTTTTCGGGGCTGTCGAGCTGGCGTTCGAGGCACGGCTTGCAGAAGCTGTGGAAGCACGCCAGCACCTTCGGCTCGCGAAATGGCTCCAGGCAAAGCGGACACTTTACCAGCTGCTCGTTCAGAGGCGGCGGTGTTGGCGCTAGACCGAACGATCCGGTCAACATCGGTTGGCACATCATCCCTAAACGTTCCTTCACAATAAACTCCATTTTTCACTTTTTCCATTCGCAATAATTTGCTCCACCTTTGCAGTATACTTTGATTTAATTCAACTTAAAGCCCCCTTAGGCCTTTCATTTGGCAAAAAAGTGCGCTGGAAATATTCGATGATCAGAAAGAGCGGATTGCTGCGGCTGATCGCGACTTTCGCTAATCCTTCTTTAAAGAAAAGAACATGTGCATAATTCGACACTTTTGTCAAGCGAACGCTTGATGCACGGCGACGGTGGGCGCAGTTGGCCTCGCAATCTTTGAAAGTGCTCAATAAATTATTATCATTTATGAACGATCGATAATTTGGGTGCGGCAATACGGCAACCCAACCCAGCGAATGTCACAAATACGACAGCGACTTCTTTACAACAGAAGCCGGCTAAGAATAGGTTGCAGACGCAACGAACGAGCAACACTAGAGATAAAACTTCAACGACTCACTCGTCGCCTGACGGACTCCGAGGACTCCGACCCGACCGACGACCGCACAAACACGGACAGAACCCCAAAACTGTGTGCGCTCTTGATCCCCCACCCAGCGTCAAGCCTCCACCATCGCCAAAAACTGACCGTTTTCGCGCTATTGATTAACAGGTTATCATTTCGAGACAAATTTCCGCAATTACTGTAATCGCTATATGAGTAAATTTGTTTGAACGGCGCAAAAATATACTGCCAGCATCGCCTTGCCGATCGGCTGCAAGCAGTCGTCGGAGCGTTGATTGTAACGGCCGCAAGAAGGCGTACGAGGGGTAGGGGGAAGCTGGGGGAAAATAAGGCTTGCGAAGAGACGGTTATACATGCCCGGGTCGGTCTTATGGTTTCGATTGCTCGGCTGACTGCAAGCCCGCCGCCGTCTTAGGATATCGCTTTTCTATTGATTACGCGCGACGTTGAGCTAACGTACAGCTAATAATAAGAAACGATAAGAAAGAGCGGTTACCTGTGCCCGACATTGAGCCCATGGACGAACCGGGAACCGGTCGTCCCATACTCGACGAAATTGACATCAGAATTCCATTGACGGCCAAAGGCGCCGATTGGGAGAAGTGAGTGCCGCCTAGGGGCGGCGAGGGGCTAATGCCCTGGAGGACGGAGAGGGGCAAGATGGAGCCGAAAGTGGGCGACTGGACGCCGGAACCGCCGCTGGTGTCGGTGCCGGCGAGGTTGCCCGAGCTGTCGCCGAGCGACGTATCAGTACTGCCCGGTGATGCCATGCTGTATGTCGGTCGCGTTCGCCGTTGCCCGCCTCCTCCGCGCCCTCTCTTTCTTCGAACAACTTGACGCTGACCACTGGCTTTCTATATCTCTCTCTCGTTCTCCAAAGCCAGCGCTGCTACGGCTACGGCGGCGGTGTTCCTTGCTGCAGCGGCGATGCCGACGCGACCGCCCGCCGTTCTCGCGTCTCAGTTACGTTTCGTCCGCCGGCGCCGACTATAGCAGCAGCGAACGAAGCGGAATCGATGCTGCGTCTGGAAAAGAAAAAGAAGAAAAGGTCGTCGGATCGATAAAGCGAGGGCGGCTGGCGACTCGTGACGCGCCGCGTGGCCGCCGCCGCGCTCGAGTCCGCCGCGATCGACCGCGAAAACGTCCGGGAAAGACCTTGTCAAAAGTTGTCACACATTCCCGCCGCACGATGTTAAAGGAACGACCCAGTGCCACAGTGCTCCAATATCGAACACGAATGGCGGCTGTGCTGGCGACGGGGGTATGCGCGCCTACATTACGCGTGCAGCCGCCGCGATGGACGGCGGCCAGAAACAGCGACGACTCAACCGCATCGTCGCCAACGAACCAAAAAACGTCCCCGATCGCAAAATTGAGCCTTCGGCCAGACGCTCGCGCCGCGCACCCGTCGTTGCCCTTAACCGCCCAGCCATCGTCGTCGTCGTCGTCGTCGGCGACGGCGACGGCGGCGGGCGGGCGGCGGGCGTGCGAGCGAGCGAGCGGGGAGGGGCCGATAGAGCGCCCGCCCGAGCTGGTCCGCGGTCGGCGGCCGAGTTGTCCGAGCACCGGAGCGTTCTCTCTCTTCACAAAGCGCGGCTGGTCACACCACTAGACCTCGCAAGAGCGGCGACAAGAAACCGGCTGGAGCCGACGGCGGCACGCGAGCGAGCCGCGCTCTCTCGGCGCCGTCGGCGTGCGCAAAACGTCACTGTCAAACATTCGGCTGCGCGCTGAATCGAAGCGCGCGCGCGACCGGCCCGACGACCGCCCGAGCCGAGGCAATTCTGCGTCTCGGCGGCATCGTCGCCGCTGTCGCCGTCGCCGTCGTCGATCGTTCGCGGCGGTTCTACTTCTTCTCCTTCGGCGGCGGGACTAATCTCTCCGCCCACCGAGCGAATCTCTGGAACAGAGCGGCCAGACGGCGGGCGTTGTCGTCGTCGTCGTCGCCGTCGCCGCCGCCGTTTCGACGAGACGACACGCGGAACAGAAAAAGTCCCGCCGGATCGGGCGATTGACAATAATGCCGGTTCGCACTGAGTACGTCTCTACTCTCCTCGGCCGACGAGAGACATTCGCTTGTCGTCGTATACCGGCCAGTTTTCTCGTGTCCGACGGGAAAAAACCGTCGGTCGCGTCACGCGCCGGCGCCTCTTACGGCCTGTCAAATCAGCTGATTTGCGCCGTTCAATGAGTTTGGCACTCGGAGAGTGTATTTTATAGCCCGAAGCGCGGCGAGCGACTCAGCCTACAGTTTCATGCGATCGAGCATGCGTAACTATGCACAACAGCCTGATAACTCATTAATTGCGACATATAAGTTGAGCCTCCTATGCTTTCGAACGATTGCGACTCGCTCTTGGCAGACATTATGGACGTTACTTATTTTGAGAAAGCATGTCGTCTCGAGAGGCGGTAGGCGTTCCCTTATGCACCCCACCCCACTCCCCTTCCTAGCGCAAGCTGTAAATAAGGCTGCGGAGAGCCACAACGATTGCGCCGTCAAAGTTTATACGCATGCAGCTGTGAAAGCTCATTCACGCGCCCGCCATCTAACACTAGACCGCATTAGTAGCCGCGTCGAAGCAGGCACCCCAACCGCCCCGACGCATCTTGTCGGAGCGCAATCTCACGTAGTGCAACATTCGTACTACTCACTCGTTATCACGCGGTCGCAACCAACTAAGCCGAGCAAGTTGGGCGCTTTCGTATCGACATAGCCACCCTCGGCGCCGTATGGCGCTTGGTCTAAACATGTTCGTTCATCGTCGACCGCGAGGCGTCGTCGCCCGCCGGACGGACATCGCCGAGATCGATTCGACATGGAGCTATAGCACGCGGCGCGCGCAATTTTGACGACCACGGCACACAGCTGATTGCCCTGCCTACGAATAGAACGCGCGGCCCTAGCCGCGCGGCAAAAACTTGCGCGCTATAATACTAACGCGGCATGGTCGAGCTTCTACAGCGAGAGAGAGAGAGAGAGAGCGCGAGAATTCCGACGAGTCAGCATTTTGCAGCGATACGCGCGCCCGAAGAAGCGATTGAAGCGATACAATCGAACGACTAACGACTGGCCCCACTGATGCACGGTGAATGAACGAATTGTGCAATAGAACTCCTAGTCGCGCCATTAGTTTCGGATTGTCAGGTTTCTAGAACGAAAGATCACAGCCGCGCCGACGACTACAAGCGAATTCTCCAAAAAAAGCAACGACTGGTCACTGAACGATGAATGCACTAAGTCGGAAAGGATATAGTTGAGTGCGACGATGGACGACGAGCGACTACGAGAGATGCCGCTCGCCGCTGATCGCATAAGAAGAACGCAGACTGCGACTGGTTGGAGTGGCCAGCATGGAACGCGCAAATTGGCGCACTCGAACGGACCAAAGGACGGACAACCTACAAGTGAGATGACAGCATTGGACCAGCCCGGCGGCTCGAGCGCGTCCTGTGATTCTCGGACTGGTCGGGGACACTCGTTGAAAATGCAACCGGTCCCTCTATCTGAGGGCGCCGGTCGATCTAGCCTAGCTGAAACGCGACGAAAAGCAAGCAAACCGAAACGTCTGCCAACGAAAGAGCGGACCCGAGCTGCTGGTCGTCGGCGCGGCGTCGATCCTGCTCGAGGCTTTTCCGTCGCTGCGACGAGCGGCTGTTGCCCGGACCGAACCGGCGCTGTACCGCAGCAGTGTACCGAGCCGAGGTCGACGCAGAGGCCGACGCGCCGACCGAAGGTAAACAAAATCAGCTGCTTTCTCTCTCGCGAACGGACGATCGCTCGCACGGCTGCACTGAAAACCACCTCGCGGTGACGAACGCGTGCGGCCCGCGCCCGGTCGGTAACGTGACCGAGACTAGACCGGCGTGCGCTAGAGCGACTGCGCGGCGGGAACACGAGTCGTCCGCCAAATCGAATCGACGATCCGTCGTTCTCGTCCTCATCGCTCTAAAACGTGTGCGCGCGTTGCCTTGCTGACACCCGGTTCCGTTTCGCCGCGCTTCACGGCCCCCGCTGCCTGCCATCACTCTGGCTTACATACATAGCCGTATACGAGCGACCAGATTAGCACTATATACAGAAACACCGAGGCTTTACTCAATTGTGCACGGTTAGCGAGCGATCTTCCCCTATTTCTCATTTCCTACAAGTTGCCCTGTTCACGAAGAGCCGGTATGAGATCTCCAGTCTTTTGCTCTCGGTCATCAACTGCTTAGCTTCAAATTCTAACTGAAAAAAGCACGGCGAAAAAATATAGCAGTACTTCTTTTGACAAATATTTTTGTCTCGTAGAAGTGCACTCATCGTTGCGATGCGAGCGGATCGACCAATATTAATCACCCCAGAAGCAGTAGCCACGTGGATTATGTTGATAGGCTGTTGTTTGTCTTTGACGCGCTGGGGTAAAGTTCGCTTTTGCAAATCATTAAAGAGATGCAGCGTCTAATAAATGCAGCATCAACTGTGAAACTTGACCTCACGGCGAATGTCAAGGGAACAATACACAGTTGCATTAATATCTGTGTTTGAATTCCCGCAATTTTGTGTTGACAATTTTTTTGAAAATACCACTGCGCTACAGTAAAACAAATTGGCAAAAAAATTTGCAAGAGTTTCTAATTTGTTGAAATTCCTGGAAAGAGAGAGAGAAAAAAGAGAAAGATGACGGGTAGCAAGAGATCGTACGGTGACTTCTCGACGGCGACGCCGGTGCGCGCGTATGAGCTGGCGGTGGGCGATCGCTCGCTGTTCGTCAACGCCGGCTGGCTAGCCGAGCTCAGCCCGTTCTTCAGCAACTTGTGCTTTGGCGAGTACGCCGATCCTCAGCGCGCCGAGCTCTACGACAAGAAGTATGATGAGGTGCTCGAGCTCATGCGAGCCATCTTCGATTGTCCGTCCCGCAAGCCGATCGACGGTTGGTTTTTGGTTGTTTGATATATATCTGCTGACGTTATTACTAAGAATTGATGATAACCGGTGATCCTTGGAATTGCGTTTCCAACGAAATTCATCGCGCGATATGTCAGCGAAAGTTTATGCTGTCATGTTTGCGACGAGGAAGCGTTGATAGATTCTTTTGTGGGCTTTTAACTGAGTTGGCGGGTAGTTGCAATCAACTGCGACTGTATCCTTGATTGCAGATGTCAACGTAGCGCTGCTGCTGCGTCTGTCGCACGAGCTGGAGATCCGCTCGCTGATGGAACGCTGCGAGGCGCACGTGTACAACTCGATCGACCGGTTCGACCGCCAGCGCCTGTTCGAACTCACGAAGACGCTCGCGGTCCTGCNCGCTCGCTGATGGAACGCTGCGAGGCGCACGTGTACAACTCGATCGACCGGTTCGACCGCCAGCGCCTGTTCGAACTCACGAAGACGCTCGCAGTCTGCGACAAGAAGTCCGACGTCATGCGGCTGCTCATCGCCCGTCTCGCCCTGCTGCACCGCCCCGAACTGCAAGCATTCAACTTCGACGAAGTGCCCGGTGAGTTGGTTTTTGTGCAAGTTACGCGCTCATTTGTGGACTAATGAAATGCTGTAATCTCGAACGACAGGCGATCATAAACCATTTTTATTTAGTGAGTAAATGCGGTAAAACTAATAGTGCAATGACATAATATACGGTAACTTAATATCCGCTACCGTTTGCGCCATTAATAATTTTACGCTTTTGAATATTGCGCGCCAATTTTGAATCACATTTTGCGCCCGCGTTCAGATTTCACTGCAGTTGCTGAATAAACTTGACACGATCTAAATTGGACTATCCAATATATATTATACTGACAGTCACACCTGAAAGTTCCCGATGAGCTGCTCGCCACCGACTGCTCAAACTATCGCTCGGTGTCGGAAACACAAATAACAAACGAGTTTTCAGGTGACGTTGTGGCTGAGATCTTCGAGCGGAAGCTGCAGCTGCGCCATGAGAACAAATGCTGCAATCAGTGCTGCGTCATGTAAGTCGAAGGATGGTGGCAGCAGCTGTAAGCGCTGTGATGCCCGGTGCTCATGTCCCCTGCCTTCATCGAGCAGGTTGTTAATTGATCGTTACGTTTGGTCCGGATCCGTTCAAGTTTTCCGATCGTTCAAGCATCTCGGCTCAAGTTCTCGTTATATACAACGCCGCTCGTTCTCTCTTTCTCTCTCACACAACAGTTATATCAAAACAGCGAGTTGTAAATGAATTGTTACTATCCCGAATTTGTTCATGTTAACCGCATCAATTGTGTATACGTTGGCATAATTGCTCGTGCTCGCTTTACATTTATATATTCTCTCTCGTAAATTCAATGTGATGACCGTTAGGACCTCGACCTCATGGGCGCGTCAGTATCCGCATGCGATAAACGACGGCGCGAATTAAGAAACATGACAGCTGTATGCATAATATTATTCGTAAAGACAGCTGTTAACTGCGCATGCGTCTGCTTACTGCAAGCGTAAATGCGTATCCATGAGGTCGAGGGCAGTGCAATCACCGCATTGGATATACCAGACATTTCATCATGGTCGTTTCGTGTGCCGTTCTAAAGGCATCGAATGTTGAACGATAGTTGTTTGCTCTCGTTTTGTTTTGTTTCATCGCTAAATGTTCTATCGTGTTCGAAAAGCGAAGTTGTAAGTGTAAACCAAATGGTTCGATTCTTTTAAACCAACCGACAATTGCCATCACTCAGTGACATATAAATAATGCATCACAGGAGATGATTCGTTGCTCCCGCCTAAGATTGCATCTGGAGCTGCTTGAGTACCAGCTTCTTGTATTCGGGCAGGCCGCCGTCCATCACGACGACCGTTCTATCCTTGACCACCCATAGCTCCTTGCAGACCAGTTCGATCAAGCGTTCGTCGTGAGAAACCAGCACGACGCCGCCCTACAAGCAAAAATGACTTTCAAGGTTAAATTTTCAACCGAGCGACTCACGGAGTAATCATTCAACGCTTTCCCTAGAGCTTCCACAGTTTCGACGTCCAAGTGATTGGTAGGCTCGTCCATGATCAGGTAGTTTGGACTAAACAAAAGCGATTGACATATGAACAGTGCAAAGTCCGACATATCGGATCAAACGTGGGCGTTTGAGGGTATATTATCAGTTCGATGCTCATGTCTGGACATCGCAACCGCCCGCATCACTCGAAAATGCGACGGATTCGGATGAGGCTTTGTCGTTCGACATTTCATCAATCGATGGATTGTTTCTTAATGCCAATGTACCGACACTATTCCACTGACACGCAATTCGGATTGATTGTCGTAGCGGACGTCATCAGGCCAGCTTCGATTAAGAAAACGGAAACAGCACGTCAAATTGATACTGTTTGATTTTAAGAGAGCACCAGCGCGATAAGCTTACCCCATCATGCCGAGCAACGCGAACGCTAGTCGAGATTTCTGTCCACCGGACAACGTCACCACCGACTGCAATATCATCACAAATTACACATGAAAAAATAAGCGAAATAATTAATTGCACCTGCAAAGCGAGATCGCCGCTCAAACCGAAACGACCCAGCGCTGCTCGATATTCCTCTGCCGTCTTTCCTGAAATGGACAAGCACAGGGCGTAAGGTGTTCAACATACTTCAACAATTTCTCGATTGTGTGAAACGCTAAAGAGAAAGGTGAAATAGTGAGTTCTTGATAATACAATCAATGACACACTCAGCCTATACTCCAGGAATTTTCGAGCTACATTCGATATCTCATAGTACATTATAAAAGAACATATAAGCTAACCTGGGAACCGGTGGGCTATCACTTCGATCGCGGACACATCCATATCGAGTTGATCGACGTGGTGCTGCGCGAAGTAGCCGATCTTCAGTCGACGATTCGAGTTGCGCACTCCTTTGGTCGGCTCCAAGTCGCCCATGAGCAACTTGAGCAACTGTAAACACGGCAAGATTTTTTGGCATCGCTAAATGACAGTCGAAAGTTTCGAATAAAGATGAGTCAGGTGGAGCCGTTAAGCGATCGCGTTGAAACAAAACTATGAGTAAATATGAACCGCTCAACGGTATCTCTCTTACGAAGTTCTCGACCGTCGTCGATCAATGCCTACCGTAGTTTTGCCGGCGCCGTTATCACCAACCTGAAAACGGTCAAAAATAGTTGAAGTTGTAATAAGATGAAGAGAGAACGTACAATACAAATGCGGGACTGTGTATCGGAGCCGATGCAGAGTTTCTCGAAGAGAAAAGGACAGTCGGGAGCGTAGCGGAAGGCGACTTCGTCGAGCTGGAGAACTGGCGGGCCCAGCTGTTCGCAGTCGGGGAATTTCAGCGTCACCAGCGCCTCGTGCTCGACCGCCTGTATAACGGGTCTGCAAAAATGACACTGTTCTTCTGATCAAAAGTGAACGACGCTTTCGTGTTGTCGTCTTCGTTTCGCGCTCTCGAGGTTTTCGCAGACGAACCCCGAAGAATTGGCGCATAATCAAATAGAAGTAGTCAACCAACTTACAATCTTTCGAGCATCTTGATGCGACTCTGCACCATGGGCGCTCGCTTGGCGTTGTAACGGAACTTGTCAATGAACTCCTGCGCAACAAAAGAATGATCGGGTGAAAGAGCGCAAGCAGTTAAAGAGTGATAAAACCTGCGTGTGTTGTCTGAGCTGAAGCTGCGCCTCATACTCGCGCTGTTGTTGAGTGAGCTTCTCGTACATGGCCTTTGAGAAATTGTCGTAGTTGCCGCGGTACTGGTCTAGCCGCTTGGAGTGTAAGTGAATGACATCAGTGCACACCATGTTCAAGAAGTTGCGGTCGTGGGACACGACGAAGATCGTGCTGGGCCAACCCTGAAGCGTCAACGTCAAAATAGCTGAGCAGTAGTTATTTCTTTAAAGAATCGAAACGTAAAACAAAAAGAAAACTTGCACGAGTATTATAGAACAGATACAGAGATTCGAATCAGTAACGTCAAAGATACGGGGACAATAATGGGAAACTTGGTGACATATTGAGTTGCATACAACCGGAAAGCTACCGACCTGAAGGTGATTTTCGAGCCAGTAAATGGCTTTCATGTCCAACATGTTCGTCGGTTCGTCCAACAACAGCAAGTCGGGCCTGAACACATAACAACACATAATGACAATAGCGGCAAAATAGACACAAACTCACTTGACGAAAAGAGCTCGGGCCAAAGCCACACGCATTCGCCAACCACCAGAGAACTCTCTAAACGTCGATTTCAATAGTGAAGAAGTAAAAAAAGGGAAAAAACAGCGCACTTTGTCGGTCGTCTTTGGTCTTCGGGGCTGAAGCCGAGGCCGAACAAGATGGACGCGGCGGCGGCGGGCGCCTTGTCCAACTCGGCCGCCTGAATCTCCTGATACAACGCAGTCAACTGAGTCGACAACTGAATCTTTTCATTGTCCGTTGTGGATGAGCTGAAGTGACAAGGTATTCAAACACGAAATGCAATGACAATATGGCGTGCTGGCGTACTCCGTAGGGGAGCGAATCATATGAAATCGAAAAGCGGCAAGCCATAGCAACGTATCAACGCAGATGTACTAGAAGATCTTTAATATCGCATGTCTGAATTATCGTGTCCCATTGTCATTGAGATATGCCGACGAATCGTCACTCACTACTGTGATGTTTAATCGCGAGTTAAAATGCAGCTAATACCGAATTAACCGTACCTAAGTCGGCCTTACAATTACTTTCGCTTGCATTACCCATTGGTCATTTATCCTTCTCCTGGGTCAGTATTTTTTACACGTCGGGATAAATCGAGCGATCTACCCGTCACTGATATCATATTATTGCGTTGATACTCAGCTAGGAATTGCACTGTCGTGTGACGGGTAGATCGCTCGATTTATCCCGACGTATTTTTTTACATTTCTCTTTCGTGACTGTCACTTAATTTAGTAATTCGGAGGTGGATTTTTCGGCAAACAAAAGTACCTGTTGATGGCATCCTGAAGACTCTTCTCGCGACCCAAAAGGTTCTGTCGCTTAACGTCGCTCTCGAGGACACTATCGATAATGGGAGTGTCGTCGCCTTCGACCTCTTGCTCGACGCTCAGCATACTGATGTTCGACGGAATCGTCAGTTGTTTGCTGAAATTTGCAGATGGTTGACAATGTCTAATTACTTTTATAGGCCGATTGTGTAGTTGTGGTGCATGTTGGAGCGTTATGCGAGATAAAACATGCGCGATTATGGTCGATTGAAATGACGATGGCAAGAAGAATGAGTCAAAGCAAGCGAACAACGAACCTCGAAATCATCTTGAGCAAAGTGGTCTTGCCAATACCGTTCCTACCCACCAAGCCGTACCTCCTACCGTACACCAAGCTCAAGTCAGCCGATTTCAGCAGTTCTCTGAAATAATCGTTCGCATTGACGAGGTTTTTCAAAAAAATAATCGGCGCCCACTTGGTTCCAAAGGAAACGTCGATGTTCTCCAGTTTGATGTCCATCGTGTTCGCCTGTCCACTCGCCTCCAACTTAGTGTCGCGTCGATTGGCCGCCT
>NIUQ01002838.1:0-20151 GCA_002796945.1 Plectus sambesii
TGTCGTTTTCTGTGCCCGGAGCTGCCGTTTCCAGATTCGCGATGTCGACATTCGTGAAGAGATCATCTGAAATTGTAACTTAGTATGAAGAAAAATATATGCAAAACAATAAGCAATCTTTGTATACTTTGAGTGAGGTCATTATTATAGGGAAATGCCATACGCCCTTGCTCTAGAGAATATTTCCTAGATTGGTATTACTGGCATATGGTAAGGCTTCTTAGCGTTGAGCAAATCACAAAATAAATCGACACGTCTCTCATTTTTGACTGCACAATATCCATAAACAAACAATATGTCAAAAATGATAAAGACTCGCAAAAGGTGTACGATATTATGAGTAAACAAGCGTCGCTTTTGTGTACAGCTACGTACGTTGAGGCTGTTCAGCTGTAAGTTGAATTAACTGAGGTTCATATAAAGTACTACTGCCAGATAGGCACGTACAATATCAAACAAATAAATTTTCGACAGCTAGACATAACCGAAATAACCCATCAACCCCAACAGTATTCGCAGAGATAAGCAGCAGACATACCATTGAACATGTTATCGCCAAAGTCCGGAATAGGACCATCGAGACCAATGTCCATCATGGAAGGGTCGTCGATTCGGCTGCCATCTCCGGCGTGGTGGCTCATACCGATGGAGCTGCCACCGAGACGCTCGCCTTCTAGAATGCTGTCGTCGTCGACCATACTGGCCGCCGCCGCCTCGCCGAAATCGTCCATCTGAACAGACACACATATAGTGAACTTCCTTTGTACTGGGATGCGGGGGAACGAACGAAATCATTGGTACAAGCAAGCTTCATTCTATGGGAAGATACGTTGAGACCGGCCAAAATTACTGGTATAAGGGAAATACGGTTATAAGCGAAATATTTATATAAACGAATTCTATTGTATATTAATCGAACTCCCCTCCTTTCAAGGATCAATTCCTACCCCGAAATCCGCGCCAAACGGCATATTGCTCGACTTGCTGGGAAGGTCCTCCTTCAAAGTGATGTCATCGATACGACTCTGATTCATCTGAAGCTGAGCGTGCAGATCCATCTCGCTGAAAAAGGCACACTCTACTTGTGAAATTCACTTTCACAAAAATCTCTTCGATGTAAGAATTGTTTGCCGGACAAAAAGATTTAACGGTGAAATCATAGTATTATGTACAAAATGCAGAATTAACTTCGCACTTTTTCTTCGAATTTGATTGCAAACATTGAGAATCGTCACGAAAAGTCTGCTTATTTGTTAACATAGAGAAGTGAACTATGCTCCCGGCTCTTCCTTTGGATTGTTGCTGCCTCATATTGCTCGTTAAAATAAACTATGATCAACTAATCATATACATATAAAGAAGTCTCTCCAAATCAAACATGACACTCCACGTTAGAAAGAATATTATCCTAGTCAAATCACTATGGAAAAGTCCTTTATGAATGCAAAAGTGTCCTTATTGAGGTAAAAATAATAATAATGTAAGAAATACTCACTTGAAGTCTGGCAGTGCAGCGTCGAAATCGTGAAAAACTTCTGGCAGTGTGATGGCGTTTATCTGTGCCTCTTTGCATTCGTCGGCTAGATCGACCTGACCTGGTCGAAACGCCATCTTGATTTTAAGGAATGCTTCATTGCAGTCCGCCAATAAATACTTTGCCTTTCGTGAATAAATTCGCACGATACCCAGCAGCAAATGACCCGTCGTTCGCAGAGCCATTTTCACCTAAATGAGTGTCACCTTTTAGTATACCGCATTATTCTGCTTACACTTTTAACGTCTGCGATGTATTTAGCACTTTTCCTATTCAATTATGCAATTTCCGCGTCGTCAAATTCATATTTATGCAACATATCAAGTCACTGTCTTGTGTTCATACGAGTGATAGACATATATTCATTACTTCAAAAAACTGCTCTCATCTAAGAACGTCGCCTACCAATGACAAACTAATGGAATGCGAAAGAGAATTTGCCCCACTTATTCCAATAATCACCCATAGTGATAAAATAACGCGCACAATCTCGTGTAAAGATCATAAAATAAAAGAAATTACGAAGAAAGATGACCATCTCACTGACCTTTGGCTTCAGAATTTCGTCGACAGCATCCTGAACGTTGGTCTCGTAAATCTGCGCCTTCGAGAGCTTTTTCTCCCAGTGGGCAGCCAGCCAGATCTTGGCCAGCGGCCCCTTCTTCGATAGCACAAACTGCGCGTAGAACATGCTCTCTCTCTATTTCTGCTCGAAGCGGATGACTCTGCAGTCGCCCAGCAAGAATAAGAGAGAGAGATTAATGAAGAGTGGGTGTTTACGCAGCGTAAAACAGCAGCACTGGAGTTTCTTTTTCCAACGCGACTGCAACTAAATTTTCTTCCTTCTTCAACGCAGTAAGCAGCAAAATTCACAGCGGTCCACTTTCTCGTCCCGATTTGTAAGACTGAATTTTTGATAAATTGGCGCGACCAAAAAAGTGACGTCGACGCCGAGACGAAAAGCGACGCCACCGTATTTTGGCGGTAATCGCTGCGAGGCTTTGCTTCCCTGAGTATCATCAAACTGACAGGTCAGACTCGCATCGCTTGCAATCGTGTCAAGACGCCACAAGCTTCAAGTCATGCTCTATGTGGCGCACTGCCGAAGATTGCGGATTTATTCAATTATTAGTGGATTTGAGTATCAAATGTGTTGGGATTGATAAAAGAGGCGATTGATCAACACCTGGGATGGTCCTGGGATAGAAGCGGCTGCTGATAGAGGACATGAAAGCGCTCCAGATAAGCGTTCAGCCAGTGGGTGACGCGCGGGAAACAAGCAAATGTATGGCGATCCATGGTAGGCCAGTTCTGCAGGTTTTTTTGCATGCAAATGCTGCGATTCATCCAACGAAAACAACTGTGCGTCTTGGCAGCAGCTCGATGTCAATCGCGTCTGCTGAAAATTCACGCTGTCCTTGGCACCACGGCAATCCCCCATTTGCACCAAGTAGCTGGTGTACGGTTCAATCTTTCTTTCGCGCGACTGAAACACCCTCTGCAGCTTAATATGGTCACTCTTAGAGCTACAAATAGAGGGACATTGTTCATATCAAAATGTAGCATAAACTGAAAAATGTTTGAATGTATGGCATTCTTCTTTGCGGATTTATGCTTGGCTTTCTGATCGCGGCGCCAATCAGCTTTCGTCGAGAAAGGAAATAAATTAATTTATAAACTCTTATTTTGTTGAGCTGTACATTTTGAGTAAGGCCCTCAATAACTTATGGATCACTTGAGCTTTTGATTTTGATCTTCGATTGCTGGTGTTGTGGGTGCTGATGCAGAAACGTTATCAGTCCGACTGTTGAGATGATAAAAATATTTTTTGAGGTCGTCAGGGTCGCGACGCAGCGCTTGCTCCATGACGACATGTCCAGATGAATCGATAGGAGGAATATGAATGTCAAGGTCGATCATGTTTTCAATTTTGTAGAAGGAGTTCCACAACGACAAAACCAACTCGGTCGCAAATACCACGCTCGAATGGAGAGTGATCATTCGGATAGCAAACGCGCCATCCGTCTTCAGATATGCGAAAATGAATCGCCTTACGTCCTTTTCGCTCTCTGCATAGCTTCGCATTCGATATTGTAACAACCACATTACTTACCTTTTGGGTTGAAGGGCATTTCGCTCAGTTCCAAGTGACGCACAATCATCTGATAGTTTGGTTGCGGAAAGATATAAATAACGAGCCAATACAGCATACTGCACGTTGTCAAAAAGAGCAGGGCCATGAACCTGAATCGACCGGGATATGGCAGTGTTAAGCGGGCGCCAAACACCTAAGGCATCAAGGTAAAAATCAAAAAGTTACAGGAAATGGAAGCACTAAGATATATACTTTTTATCTTTGATTTCAGTAGAACTTGCGAATTATTCATTTTTACCTCAGGATAAATTAGATTTTGATTCGTTCCATCTTATGAGACAAAATGCCAAGTGAAAGTTTTTATCATATCTTAATGACTTGTCCTATTGCCTTAACCATGTGACGACACTCTTTTTTGAGAAACGCACCAGAGCCAGAGAAGAACGAACAATTTTTCGTTGAAGATGTTAATGATTAGCACGCACTGTACAGTATGCTTTTGTAGATTGCCCATAACTCGCACCTGCAAACACCTCCGTCGCACAATTGTTAACTTGTATTGAATAATCGAAACACTGACCTCTAAATCACACAACGTAACTCTAGGGAAAACACCTGTTGTCTCCCATGTTGTGCCTTTCAGAAGATCACGCAGAGCTTGAAAGCCATACATCGAGTGATTGTCAGTTTCGAGAAACCGGAAATTACAATAAAGCCTGGATATAAGAGAATACTCGGGAAATTGAAAAAAGTCTCTTATTTGCGGGGTCGGCCATTTCGTCCAACATTTTAAGTCAGAAATATGTCAAATACTGTACTAATGGTTAGAACATACTGTTCGTCGAACAAAATCACCTTCATTGAACAACTTAAGCATACTAAATCACGAAAAGTAGTCACTAATCTTAGATTGAACGAGTGTACGGTGCAACCGGTCACAGCGAGAGTCAACTCAAAGTTTAGCTATGAGCGGGTGTACTGACCCACATCTTAAATGATCCCAATTCTATTTTTTCACGCCTTTTTTCGATCAAAACCCACGCATAAGAGCAAGTACACTCAAGAACTCCATCTGGAGCATAAGAGCTCAAGCGGTAGATTCGGTGCTATGGTAGCAAAAGGTCGAGAGTTTGATTCCCACGCCCCCTGTAAATATTCTAAAGTTAACTCAAATGTCAGAACAATCGAACCCTCGACCTTTCGCTTACTACAGCACCAGTTTTACCGCCTGATTTGACAGGTTTTTGTCATTTTATAGAGTGCTTTCTCTTGTATCCCGGGCCTGACCACAAAATCCGCCAAAAAATGTCTTTTATATCCGGATTGCTCTTATAACCAGGTCTCTTATATCCGAGGTCGCCTCCTGTGTTGTAGCATAGTACAGGGGCACGGGATCTCGCAAAATGTCTCTTATAACCGGGTCTCTTATATCCAGGTTTTATTGTATATTGATTCAGTAGACACAGGTCTCATTCAAAGGCGCCATTGGCTTTCGCGATTACTTACTTGTTCATAAGATGAAGTTGTATCGCGACATTGGCTAAATAGAAAAATTTGGTGAGTATATACATAAGTGTGACGAAAGACGCCGAGTAAGGCAAGTTGAGCCACTTGAGATACTTATGGGGGACGAATTTCTTCTTTTTCAAACGTGTTTGAAATCGCAAAGCTCCTTCCATATGCGTAGTCAGTCCCTCGATCGTGCCTCTTCGGACATGCGGCTTAACATTGTTTGGATCGGATGTCGACTTAAGCAACTCATTGATATTGAGGCCTAAAATTTTTTTTTTGATGTGAAAAAGCGTCCGACTCGGACGAATCACCCGAATGTCCGGACACGGTGTGCCAAAAGAGTCCGGGCAGTTTGAAACATACTGCCTCGATGAGAAGAAAGAATGGCACCCATTGGTAGTAGGAAATGCGTGAAACCCGCCTCTCGTTGGTGTCCAAGCTTTCCACTGCGCGAGTGAAAGGTACGAAGTACGTATCCTGTGCCCAGCAGAAGCTTTCGGCGTACTAAAATATTCCAGCGCGTGGGTGGCTGTTGTGCTTCGTAAGCAGCGATGCCACAGCCTTTCGGCTTATTAAGAGAGCAGCTGTCTACGTCAGTTAGTTACACATTTCGTAATTCTCAGCTATATTAAGTTTAGGGTGAAGAGTAATGTGATCAATACTCTATAATCGAATAATCAGTGAACGATTCTCACTTACCGCCTCCCAGGAACCCGCAAAGCTGTCCGGCATCATACACTCGATCGGTCGACCACCAAATTGTTTGAAGCTAACAAGAATTGCCAAAGCGATTAGAAGGTTGGCGGTGAGCGCGGAGTGTAATCTGTCGACGATGTCATATTCGGTTGACTTCTGACCGCCGACGAAACGAATACTGGACAGCGCTGTGACCAGCGACATTGTTGCGTTAGCGTCGGAAGTAAACAACGCGCGAAAGGTGCACGACGAACAGCGACTGGTAGCGATTTCGAGCTCCGCTCGCCGATCACCCGCTTAACACAAGCCGCGTGCCGATGACGAATCCGCACACAGCAAGCCCCAACGATATTGTTTAGGCGCAGCTTCAATTCTACGAGCCGACAAGCATAGTTACAACGATATTCCATTTACTCTATGCGATCGAATGGAGATATCTGAAAGCCTAGTTGAAAGGGATATTCTTTTTTCGAAATTGTCTTCGATGGGGAACTATTTGAATGGGGTTACATATGGTTATATACGACCTCTGTGCGCATTAATGCTCATATTGCTTGAGATAACGCAGTGGACCTATTAAATATTTTGTTTTCCATGATAAGCAGTATGGGATAAATCTTATGTGAATAGTGCTTCATGAGATGCGTGCCGCGAAAGCGAACACCTTACGTGTCGCACAGCGATCGCTTTGTGTTACTGATCGCAGCAATAATTTTCCATCAATTCAATATTAACATGGCTATATTTTACTTCTCAATATTAAAGACGTTTTGCGTCGTTCATTCCATCGTGTCAGTCTACGATAGGGCACGCAGTGTCCGAAGCTAGCTGGACGATACTGACGAGAAACAGCGACAAAAAATCAAAAGTAATTATGACGTTCGCAAGGGTCTCTTGCGTCAATACTCTCTCGACATGTCCGCGCAATTGACAGCGAGTAGTACTTTGAAAAATAAAATTGAGAATGGAAAGTCGTCCAATGGGTCAAGACAATATTTGCGTGGCGCGTGAATGACCGGTGGGGTCGGGCGAATGATGCGACGGCGGCGGAGGGGACGCAATAATGTGGGGAAATACGCTTTGGGTTGCGATCGTCAGAATGTGACGAATTCGACGCTGCCACGTTGACGCGGCACAAATGCGAGGTCGAGTGGAAAGCGCTGAATGGGAAGCGGCGGCCGCGATCTGGGTGGCGCAGCTTTTTGTCGCGCCTGAGGTCCGGCCGAAATGCCACCCATGCGAACGCCCGATTTCCATTTTGCGCCGATGTGCGGTCGTCAGTCGACGGCACGCGTTGCAAACTTCAAGGCCGTCGTCGCCGTACACTCACTCGGGCCCGCTGCGCCCCCCACCGCCAGTCCATCGCCATGCGTCCTCGACTTGCTCTACTCCTCCCCGTCCTCCTTGCCCACTTGACGCCGTTTCACGCGCAGAGCAACTTTGGCAACGCCGGCCTACCACCGGGCACTGTACCAATAGCTAGCTTGCTCGATCCCTGCTTGGAGGTGCAGAATGTTACGGGCAAGTACCGTCAATGGTTCTGACAAGATGTTACAGTTCTGTTGCAGACATAGAAACGCTCAATCACCACCAGTATATCACGCTGGAACACTGCCTTTACTACCACTTGGCGAGAGAAGTGCAGACTCAAGCCGGCACGGGCAATGCCATCGCTCTTCTGCCGCCGTCCAATGGCCAGAAGCAGGAAGAAATTAATGTTCGATTTCACAAAGTTACGCTGCAGCACTATTATTTGGTAATTCAACTTTTTCACTTTGGTAACTCTTGTTGTACAGTGCCAATTTTTATTGCTTTCAGAACGAGTTTATGAAAGATATAACTGTGAACGGGTTCTTTGAGTTAAGTTGGAACGACCCACGATTGACATGGAAGCAAGAACGTTGGAATGTGAAATCACTGAAGATACAGTCGATAAACCACATATGGATCCCCGTACTGACGGCTCAAGCGTGAGTCGAAACTTTTCCTGATCGGGACATTTTGGGGCAAAATATATACTTTCAGTTACGATACGGCGCTGAGGAATGGCGACTCTTTGGAAATGCGCAAGATCGAGACAACGAAAGACGGCAACGTGAGCGCCTACGTCAACTTCGCCATGCAGACCTACTGCGATGACTCGGATTTCGCCAACTTTCCCAGCGACCTCTACCAGTGCTGCTTCAGCATTCAGCCTCACGTGCTCCAAGAGCTGATCCGATTCCAAGCGGACAGTGTGCCAGTATTCACCGATCCGAAATATTTTCGGGATTACGGCTGGCGAATGAGTGGGACAACGCCGTCGGCCTCAACCGGCGATGACGGAACGGCGGTGCTCAACTTTTGCATCAATATGCAGAGGCAGTCGGCGACGCTGAAGATCGAGTTGACACTGCCGACGACCGTCTGCGCCGTGCTCCTACTGCTGACGCCGCTGCTTGGGTCGTTCCGCATGCAGTTGGCCGCCAAACTGTTCATCCTGCTGCTCCAGTTCCTCGCCCTCCAACTCTTTGCCAACCGCATCGCCGCCCATCTCGGCGCGGCCTCCGCTACTCCTCGCATTTGTGCGTCGCTCACTTCTCTCCTCCCTCCCCCTTTATTTCTCCTGTAATCGCTCTTACTTTTCAGTCAGAGTGTACGAGTTTTCGGTCACGGTGAACACGATTAGCATTGCGACGACTATGGCGCTGTGGATGTGCGCCAAGACGCGGCGCACGCTGCCGCCTTGGAACTGGCTGTCGAAGGTGGCTGCCATCATCAACAAATTCCTGTGCGCCTTCAATACGATCGATCTCGAGCAGGACGTTCGCGTCGATCAGAACGACAAAAACTACCAAACCGAGTGGTTGTCGGCCTTCGCCGCTGTGCACGGAGTGCTCATGTTCTTTTTGTCCTTCATCTTTCTAATCGGGCTCGGGACGCTAATATAATAATGCTTGTACTGTATCGTCACTCGGTCTGAATTCAGATTCGCTTTGTTCGACAAAAAACCGCAATAACATGACGATCAAATTGTTTGCATAAAAAGTAAAACAAAAACAACAACACGGAGCACGAAGGATAGCGCACAGCTCGATGCATACAATCACATGGAAAACTGCGTTTTAGTTGGGACAGCGACCAAGTGAGCGAGTATTGGCGCACAAAGTCACACAATGTCATCAGAGGACGCAAGCGCAGGCAAAGTCGATGACGAGGGCGGAGGAGAACAAGAGAAAGGAAGAGGAGTATTCCGTGGTTGGAAGACCGCCGAACTGCGGACCTGGCCTCCGCTGAAGGTCGCTCTGCGTACCGCTGAAGACGGCGAATCTGTTTCAAAAGTGAACGCGATGAAGCAGAGTACATTTTTCAAGCAGATTCGCTTTCTTCAAGCATATGTACGCGCGCGCCTCTCAAGCAGACGCTTCACCGCAGTTGCTCATCCGAACTTGACAAGGTGTCAATGAAATGGATAAGTCGACGACCGCGCGGGTCAACCAATGCCAGATGGCGGGCGACAATTAGGTAGAGAGACGAGCACATCGGGCGGTCGGCGGCAGTTCAGTTGACTGTGCTCGGTCGCGACCTTCGCCATCGAACACCACAATTGACAATCGAACGCGCCGTACACGACCAGACACGCACAGCGATCACAGGATGAAAGACGTGAGCAGAGAGCACGAAGCGAGTGAGGAGACAGAGATTATGGCTCAACCGAGACCGTTGGGCTGGAAGCGCGGAGACGACTGCGGACTGTGCTTCATGTTGCGCGTCAGGCGCGCCAACACAGCCGGGTCGCTGAGCTTAGCGGTCGCTTCGTTCAATTGCTGCCGGTGTCTAGTTGGCGACAGCGATGTCAAGCCGAACGCCTGGCGTCTGGGGGCCATCTGCGCGCGCGACATGTGCGCGAACGGCGACGTGCCGGCCAGGCCGGCCGACAGCGCCGTCTGCAGAGCCGCAATGTCTTTCGCTATTGCCTGCGCTCCTCCTCCTCCTCCTCCTCCCGACTGAGTGTGCGCCTTGCGCGGCGGCGGATCGAAAAACGCCATATCGTCATCGTCGTCGTCCTCGTCCAACAAGTGGTTCTCCCTCGGCGGCGACAGTTCTGGAGAAAAGGCCGGCGGCCCGTTTACAAGTGGGGCATTCTGACCGATGTCCACAGAAAGCGCGCGCAGCGTCTTCCTTCGCGCCTCGTACTGCGGCGGGGGTGGAATCATTACTGCTGGCATGGTATACTTCCTCGGAGGGTACATGGCAGTGGCGGCCGACGCCGACGCGGGCGTCGCGTTGTACAAGCTGCCCGTGCGTCGGAATATGAGGTCCGCACTCGACTTCCGCCTCGGCGAGAAGGAGAGGTCGTATTTGTTGCCGTAAGATGACATTTCCTCTGATCGGTCTTCGTTCTCCTCGGCGATCGTCGAGTCGGGCGGCTCGGCGCTCACCGGCTCCTTTTCCTTTTTCACAATGGGAAGGGCCGTGTTGAATGACATGCGCTTGAAGGCGACCTGCGGCCTGGGCGCGGCGCCGCCGCCGCTCCCGCCAGAGTCGCGTTTTTCCAGCAACCTTTTATCTTTGACGTCGTCCGTCTTCTCTGAGGAGACTTTTTTCTTTGGCGGCGTAGTTGACGCGCCCGCTTGCTCTCCTTCGGCTTGCTCCAGAGTTTTGCTTCCCCGCCTCGGCGAAAAATTGGCGAATGGCATGGGTTGGAACTGTTGCCTCGGCGGCGGTGGTCGCTGTTGTTGTTGTTGTTGTACTGGAGATGGTTGTTGTACTTGTTGCTGCAACAGGGGATTCTGTGACACGACTGGAGCAGTCGGCTGTCTTTTTTGCGGCTGTTCGGGCGTCTGTTGCTGCTGTTTCAGCTGTTGTTGCAATAGAGACGCGAGACTCTGCAGCGCCTGTGGGTTGACCATAAAGACGCTCAGATCGGCGGGAGTCAGCTGCGGACCGGCGCCGGATGACGACGGCGGCATTTGCAAGGCTGACGCGCGCTCGTATTGGTCCGACGAGCTGTAGTCGGTGGTCGTGGTGTCGGTGGTCGAGCCTGGCTCCGTCTGTATGCCCATATCGTCCGCCGGTCGACGTCGCTTCTTCGGACTGGAATCGGAGCGTCGTTCCACCGGCTTTGGCGGCAACGACCCGCCCCGAGTGTCCGACAGCGACTGCAACTGGTGCGGCCTTAGGGGGTCGATGGGCGGCGGGCCAGGGAGCTTGGCCTCCTGGCTGAGACCTTCGTGGAAGGAAAAGTGAAGCGATTGTGGCACTGCGGCGGCGACTTTTGACGTTTGTGGCACGTTTGACGCCGGCGCGACGGCGGTCGGAGGTGAGGCCGGCTGCAAAGGAAACGAATGAAAGCTATCACTTAGGGCGATCACGCTGCCCGATGATCGGCGGACATGAGCGCGAGCGCGGGAGAGCGATGCGCGCGGCTGTTTGCGGGTGAGGGTTGGCGACGACAGGCGCGCGCCGCTGTAGTGAGTTGATGGTCATTAAGGGACGTGAAAGGCGGAGCGGCCAACACCATCAAACTCGGGTGCAACGCGCCGGCGGGCGCGCGCCAAAGGGTAGGGGCGCCAAAGAGTGGGGGCAAATAGTAGCGAGCAGACGCACCGTGGCCGCCGACGTCTGAATCTCGGCGGTGATGCGCGTCTCCAACTGCTGCAGCCGCCCCACCAATCCCTGCACCTGCTCGAGCAGCTCGCGGTTGGCGCTGAGAAGCTGATGGGTGCGCGACTGAAAAAACACTTGGAATAAATTGTTTACATGGGCGCTTTTGAGCGCACACAATGAAACATCGCAGCCCGCGGCTGGAACGTTACCAACCTGCGCTTCAATGCGGGCGGTCGTCTCGCTCGTAAGCTGATCTCTTAGCAATTGCACCTGGCAGCCGGCGACCTGCGCCTGCTGCTGCGCTTGGTCCAATTGACTCCTGACGAGCTGCTGGTTGTACTGCTCGAGGGAACGGCTCAGCTGCAGGGCTGTGGGAATCGATCCGGCGCCACCCCCGCCGACGGGGGATGTCGGCGACATGGGATCGGGCGCGGGCTGCTGGCGCGGTAACGGCAATTGAAGTGTGGCATAGGGCGACACCATCAGGGGCGATCCAAGCCCATAAGGCATGGATGCGCTGGGCCCGACGAAGCCACCCGCAGGCGGCATCTGGTAGTACGAATACTGCTGATCGAGCGACTGCGCCGACTGGAAGGCCGCTGGCTGCGGCTGAACGCCGAACGGCGCCATCGTCGGTCCGAATCCCTGCGCCCACGTATGCGCGAATGGCAGCGTTGACGAATACTGCATCGGATTGACAGCAGTAGTCGGCAGCGACGGCTGAGAGGCCGACGCAGCGGCCACCGCCGCAGGGTTGCCCGCCAGCGTCGTCGACGTACCCGGCGCATCCGATCCGACGCCAACTGCCGTACCCAGTGACGACATATCGGAGCTTATTTTGCGCTGTAAAAGCAAGCACATCATGATAGATTATGATAGTGTCGGGGGTGAGTGGGTACGCACTCCAGGCAGTCGTCCAGCGGCGATAGTCGGCTGAGGGGCGTCAACGGCGACGAGCGGAGACGGAGATCTCGAAGCTTCGGCGACAACGGCGAGCTTCTCCTCCGCATCTATTGCCTCCATATCCTCTTCACTAATTATTGATCCTTAAAAAATGATTCATCGGCTCGAGTATTGATTGCCCAAGGGTTCGGTTACCTTTGGTGCGGTGGGGGTTATTGTTGGTTTCGTTCTCTTCCAACGATCTTTCCTGCATCTGCTGTTGCGCAACTTTGTGACACACCTCGAAAGCCTGGCCAATGGTCCTCACGATTCTCATCGCTTGACTCTGCAAAGAAGTAGCTCAGAATGACCAAATGCTCAAGCTATGATCAAGCAGTCTTCATTCGGCAATAAGCGAATCCGGCGGCGACGACGACGACGGCGAACAGAGAGGAGACACGTAAAGAGTATTGACATCAGGACGACAACTACCTCAAGTTCGGGGCTCTCGTCGATGCTGGTGTTGAACTCTCGGGCCGGACCCCATTGGACAAACTTGGGTTTAATGGGTTCGTCCGGATCGCCCGGCTTCGCCATGAGACGGAGGTAGTAGAAGCGCTGCTCATCGGACGCCATGATGAGTGTTCGGGTGGGGGCAGAAGGTGGTCAGGGCGGGGGGACCATGGCGTCGCCGCCCTATCCGCCCAAGCTGCGCACAGCAGCAAGTGGATTACGGGAGTAGGGGGGGGGGGGCGCGGAGCACGCTGGCGACAACAGCACAAGAAATGCTCAGGGCCAAGGTGACTGGCGCAGAGGCGAGCGCGTAGAAGCGGCAGGCGCGTCGACGGGCCCAGAGGAAGGTGAACCGTGCGAGAGCAACTGCGATTTGTTACGCCATGTCAGCCTCCGGGTGCCGGCCGTTCAACTTAAAATAAACGCCGCGGTCCGGGCCGGAACGAAAACTACCACGAGGGACCGAGCGACGCAAGCGTTCCGCAATTCGACCGCCGCCGACAACCGTTGATGCTTACGGGCCGCTCTCCTTCCGACCATAAAGACGCACCTAATATGCGACCTGTCTGCGTCATCGACAAGCTGCGAAGCGCCGTTTCGACCCAGCGGGCCCGCCCGCAAGCCGCCGGGGCCGATCCCCCTGGGGGCCGCTGCCGATCGCGCGTACTCGACAACATTTCTTGTTGTGTTCATTCCGATAATGCCGCAATCTATCTATTTCCCCTCCCCCGCCGCCGTCCGCTCGAACTCGATCTCGCAAACAGTCGACCAACCTTCTTGGCACACTTGAACACGTTGCACTTGAATGTGTTAGAAGCGCCATCGCGGGCAATATACGAAAAAATCTGCAGGTCCTGAGAGTCGTGAGATACGTAAAATACCCTGAAATAACACAATTACACTAGCGTGATATTATGACATAATCGGCGTTCCAAAAATAGCTAATCGATATTCGCATCTTTTGCATTAGCTGCTTATTGGATATAAAGCATATATATATNAGCGGGCGGCGGCGGCGGCACCGGCGGCGGACGAGGCAGGGAAGCGCGGGGCGTTGGAGCGAGCAACGCAGCGACGCAACTAGATTAGCGTCGATAGGGCGGCGGTCGAAATGGCGCTTATCGTCGGGAAATGGTCGCCGAATTAGCGCGCGCATTCATTTCATTCGGTCGACAACGAGGGCCTAAATCAACGGGCAGGAGGACGAAGGCCGACCCTCGGCACACGACGATGACGGATCGGCGATTCGGCCGCGGCGCCAAGCGATCGCCCGTCGATAGCGGCCACCACGAGCCGCGGGCGAGCGCCTCGAGGCTCGAGTGCGGCCGGCCGCTGCTAGCAAGCAGCTGCACCGCCGCCCAGCCGACGGCGCCGACAGACGCGCCGCGGCCAGACTCCGCTTAAAAACATCGCCGGACTTTTCGTTATTATCGACTAATCGCCGGGCCGACCGCCGAGCGCCGCCGACCTACAACCGCCCGTTCACCTCCACTTCCGCTGCTGTGCAACAACGAGAAGCAGCGGCGTACGTCCGGTCAGTCCATTAGGCGCCGAAAAGAGTTGGCGAAATTGCCGAAAACGTTATAGAATACGGCAAGAAGAATGCAGCAGGTGTTTTTGATAATTGCAGAGTTGGGATTCGAGAAAAATCCCTCGAGACCTCATCCCCCCTCCCTCCCCTCCCTCCCCAAAGGCCGAAATCGAAGCTCTCGAAGTGACGGTTTTGACGCCTCGAGCGCGACTCCAGTAATAACAACGCGAACAAATCCGAAACGTGCCAACTCCGACGCCTTACTCGGCCACAGAGAACAAAACACTGCGGAGGAAGTAAGAGTCGGGTGGACGGACAACGCAGGGCGCTTCGTCGCTTTTCATGCATGAGCATCGCCGTCAACGAAGGGACAGCGGCCGACGCCGTCGACTCGTATGTAAATTTCCATCCGATCACGCGCGAGCAATGGAAGGAGAGCAATGGAGCGCGGAGGCTTCGTCGCAAAATTCATTAGCACGTCACTAGCGAGCGTAGAAATCTAGTCAAATCAAAGTCAACACAATCAACGGATGGGTGGACATAGAATCGAGGAGCGCTAGGCGGTCGATCAAACTAGTACAGTTGGCAACAGTAAATCGCCCTAGTGTCGTCGACAACAGAGAGAGAGAGAGAGTACACAGAGTAATAACAATAACCGCACTAAACTAAGGCGGAACAATAATCGGTCTACTTCTTCTTCTTCTGCTGTGCTTTCGCCGGATCCTCGATGATTCCTTCGGCGATTTGGTATCGTCGCACGAGGTCGTCTTGGACGGCGGACGGGACTGGCGCGTATCTTCAATAAAATGTCATTTGGAGGCCGATCAATGCGCTTTCATACCTCGCGTATTCCATCGTGAATTCGCCCTTTCCCTCCGTCACAGATCGCAACTGGGACGCGTAGCCGAACATCTCGCTGAGCGACACCTAAAAAAGAGATATCAGTGCCAATGCAATCTATTTGGCTGCTCCAGGCGGCCGCCATACGGCGTCGTTTGCCAGCGCAGAGGAATACACAGTCGCAAAGATACGATGACGATTCGTCACCCGAAACTGCTTAAACTATTCGAAGAAAACGCGTCGAAACACTTAAGCTTTGGCTAGTACAAGGCTCGGCTTATATTACCAAGGCTTAAGTACTAGGGATAACGACTTCTCTAGAAAGCCTCCCAACGTGGTTCACATTCTTTTTTCGAACAGTTCTATTTTTAATTTTTGCACTTTTAGAACAGTTCTGAGTCGACTGACACATACTGAGTATTGATGGGGCAAAGGCCAAGAGAAGAAGGAACCGTTCGGGTCTGCTATCTCTCAATTAATTTGTGAGAAGGAGAGGCTGCAGAAGGATAAAAAAGTCATGAGAGGGCGTAGTTTTCTTGAGCGAAAAAAGCCAGAATAAATTGCATCGAGCGCAGCGAAAAGCAATCAGAAAATAGATGAGAAACCATCGCGTGAAGTTCAAGACGAATTCGAAAACGAAAATGTATAAAGATGAATAATGGCGAATCCAAAAACGTATAAAGGGGAACTGGAAAATGCAGAAAGGAAGAGCGCAGTGCCATTCATTACCTCGCCGGTGACGGTGAAGTACTCATCGTGAGCTTGAGTACCGGTAATGACGGCGTTACGACGCGTCAACGAGGACGTAACGTTGCCTTGAAAATCGACCGGCCCCGTCGCCTCCACTTTCATGATCGGCTCCAGCAGCTGCCATTGACCAATTTTATACACTGAAATAGATGGTTCTATTTCATCCGCACTGATAGAATTTTGCGTCACGACCAATGAAGACTTTCATATCAAAACAATCACAATTGCGATACTTCTGTATATCATTTCTGATTCAATAATGTCAATTTACTATGCAAAGAGGACATTTTTCATATAGATTTGACTTAGAAAATGTCCTCTTAATCGATAAAATCTCACCGCAATGTATTTTGAAACAGATCTGAATTGGAAAGTTCTCTAATGAAAGTAGAACTGGTATATATTAATCACGAATATTCTTTACTATCTCTCTTTATTATCGACTTATCTTCATTCAGCAGAAAATGTCAAGCGCAATTTCCTGTAATATTATAAAAAAAGTAAAACTGACCGTCGCGCATGGCGCCGGTCATCGTGTTGATCATGGCGATCTCAGTCGAGTCGACCATATGAGTTTCACCATCCGTAATACGAGCCTTAATGCCAGTCACCTTTGCTCTGACCAACGGTCCATGCTCAATGATAGCTTCAAAGCCCTGCAATACAACGAACAGTGAGTAAAATTCGCTTGACACCTAACTTGTTAACCAACCACTTGCTAACAAGTTACACAAAAAATCAATTATGCTATTCTGTTGGTTCCTACAAATGCGCGTGTTCGAATGCTACTTTAGCAAACAACGCCGATCAACTTTATCGTAACAGCAATATAGCGACTTTTTTCGTATTTGGACATGTATTGATGGATGCAACAAGAATTCGCACAAAAAAACAGAACGACCACAATATCTTACTCGGTCAGCAACTATTAAGCACACTGTATTGCAACGAGCGTAACCCTCAAAGATAACAGTGTATCACAATGTTTCAGATTTTTTTAAATTTCGAATTTCACAACGCAAAAGTAAAAGAGTGAATTATGCATACTTGAAGATCCCAAGACAACCCCGCTCTTACTTCTGCAATATCCCGACACGCGTTCGAAATATTTAAAGATGAAGTAAAGTTAAGAGATGAAAAATGTTTAACCTTTCTCAGGGCTGGAACCAGGTTCGAAGGAATACCGCCGCCGACCGATTCGTTGACGAATTCGACCGTCAAATTCTCCTCAGCCGGCAGGGGCTCGACGACGCCTTCAATCTCACCAAACTGACCCTGACCGCCTGTTTGTTTCTTGTGGCGATGGTGGAATCTGAAGCAGTTCAAAATCAATTACAATGATATTCGTTTAAACGGTAGCTTTCAAATCCTTCACGTGCAGGTTTGGTGTGCGCCTTTATTATTTCTTTGCATGCACTAATGGTTATGAAACAGATATGCATAAATCCACTAATGAGGGCCCATACATTTCTTTTGAGTAGAATAAATGACTTACTTTCGTTTGTATAATACCACAATATTACTGCACGCGATATTGTTAACTCCGAATTATTATTGCGTCAGAAAAATGAAGAGTAGCGTACTTGACAGGAGCGCCGAGGGTTTCGCGGTAGGCGACCTTGGGTTTGCCGAGCTCGACCTCGCAGTTGTACTCGTTCTTCATTCTCTGCGCGTAGATCTCCAGGTGGAGCTCGCCCATGCCGGACACGATCACCTCCTTCATCTCGTCGTCGTACTCTCGGCGGAAAGTAGGATCTTCCTTCGTGAATCTCGTCAGCGCCTTGACGAAGTTCTCGCCATCCTTCCGGTGTATCGGCTTCATCGACATAGAGATGACCGGCTCGGCGATGTGCATGCTTTCCTGAAAAGGGCGAGGATATATTGTCCAGACAAATATAAAGTGTTGATTAGGTACGGTCCGACCAACGCTAAACCGTACCATGTGCAGATCGAGATTTTCGTCGCCGCAAAACGTTTCCCCAGACGCGCAATCCAGTCCAAAAGTGGCGCAAATGTCGCCTGCATACGCGACGTTAACGTCCTGCAACAAAGGATGGTAAACCAAGTAAAACCCTCGAAGTGTCTTTCACAACGATGTCAGACGTAGGGGTTAATTCTAAAGCCTGTGGCAGAAAAACAAATAACTGCATGTGGTGTAGAAATGACTATACATACTTTATAGTGTGGGTGATTCCAATTACAGATTTTTCCGTCACACCGTTAACAAGAAGGGTCCACGAGGGGGGGGGGGGGATCGTCGAGAAGGACTGTAAGCTTACCTCCATGCGATTCGCGTGCATTCTGACCAATCGCTGGACACGAGCCTTTCGCTTGCTTCTCGTCGCGTAGATCGTGTCGCCCTTGCTCAGCGAGCCTTGATAAACGCGGAAGTAAGTCAATTGACCATATTTGCCGGCCTAAAAGTAATGCATTCGAAATATGGATAGTCGAAAGAAGGAGAGAACTGAAGAACAAGCGATTAGTACCTCAAGCTTGAAAGCCAATCCGACAAAAGGCGCCGAGTTGTCGCGCGTCCCGCTGAGAATTACTTGCGATTCTTCGCCACTCCTGAAATTTTCTGAATCAGAACAATGCGGCATGACAATTACATCAATCAAGCGCTAATCAGTTAAGAGGCTAAGGAGTATCCTGAAAATCCACCCCAGCGCGATTTTTAAAGTTGCTTATATGTATTTATCGAAAGTACAAATATTCTAGCTTTAATCTTTCACTCTACAGGATAGATGCATATTCAGTGCACAATATGGCACAGCTATTTTAAATGAAGCGGTAAAAAGTTGTTTATGAAGACAAACTTGTTTTGAACGTTGGCGCGATTGACGACTTCGCCGGGGTTGGGGAGGTAGCGGACGATGGCGTCGATCATGGGCTGAACACCCTTGTTCTTGAGCGCCGACCCGNTTTGAACGTTGGCGCGATTGACGACTTCGCCGGGGTTGGGGAGGTAGCGGACGATGGCGTCGATCATGGGCTGAACGCCCTTGTTCTTGAGCGCCGACCCGACGAGCACGGGGACGAACGCGCGCTTGCACACCGCCCGACGAATACCTTCGTGGATCTGATCGGCCGTAGGATTCAGCTCGTTCAGGAACATGTCCCCGATCACTTCGTCGCCATTAGCAATATGCTCTGAAAACACATCCTCACTTTCCACTGGGTTTGCTTTGCGTAGTGAAGCTATTCTTGAAATTTTCAAATCAATCGATTCTTCATTTTTATGTTAAACCAGCAATGTGTTCATTTCCCTTTATAATAAGAATGGTTTTCTACGGTATTTATCTCGCCGATTGATAAAGCGACATCGTAGGATAATAGTAAAAACATTCATTCCCGACGAGTATTATGACATCATCCGCGATACAATCGCTGTTACTTCTAATTTTTATTTTGATGCAAACAAAACTGACAACCCCCTTCATTCCGCATCAAATTATTATTAATATTATCAAATTTATATGACAAGAAGCAACACGAACCAATTAGTTCTTGACGCTTATCCTTGACTTGTTCGCGATACTCAGTAGGAATATCATCCATTCTCAGCGTCAAGCCATCGGGTTCTTCAAAGTAGAGAGCTCTCTCTTCAATCAGATCGATAATGCCGTGAAAGTTGGACTCTTTTCCCATCGGCAATTGAATAAGTGCCGCATTATGATTTAGTTTGTGTCTGCAATTGATAAAAGTAACTCAATGTAATCGGTGGAGCGCTTCTAGCGTTTACAAGCATTACTGCTTAGAAAGGAAACGACCACAAGATTATTTATTTTGATAAATAAGAGTGATTCAATCAAATAATAGTTTCCCTTTGAAAACTCTCAATTAAATCTGATTTCCGCATGAGACAAACAAGGACCTAAAAAAGAAAATGATCAATTAACGGAACCTTTAACTGTTTTTAGTTGCGCATGACAATTTAATTACAAACCAATAGCAATTTTTCTTATGTTCAATTAACCGCTTCGCCATAAATACCTTATAGAAACCTACACTATAAACCGAAACTTATGAGGTGCTCTGAGTTCGCTATGAAAGCAGTACCTTAGGCTGTCAACGTGCATGAAGGGACTGGCTCCCATTCGGTCGAGTTTATTGATAAAAGTGATAAAAGGGACGTTATATCGCTTCATCTGGCGATTGACTGTGAATGTTTGGCTTTGAACTCCGCCCACTCCGCACAGAACCAGCACC
>NIUQ01002839.1:0-20085 GCA_002796945.1 Plectus sambesii
CGGAACCTTTAATTAATTATTCGCGCTCCTCACATAAATAGTCACAATGATACATATAATAGTTAAAATAGGTTACAGCCTCTTATTCTGTAGGTAGAATGTGTGGCAACAGTGGCGAAATGTCACGGCGCGTATTAATGTGAATTGGCACAATTTGTTGCAAAGTTCGCTGTTTGAACGCAAAACTCAATTGATCGACAGGGACCCAAGATTATGCGCAGTTTGCTTGAAATAGACTCGGGTGCCACAAGCGTTTGCGGGGACAATACAATAACTTCCCCGCGGGAGACGCTAGTTCCCGCGGGGAAGGATCCAACGATATAACATTACAACAGTGTCATTCAGGACACATCAATACTAGTGCTTTTTCAGGCATTGTGATAAGAATTGCGGCGACGAAGTATCTTTAACTGGAATAGTGGAGAGTCTATGGGATGTTATACTCTACCTAACGGAACAAAGCACTCTTGACATTATTGACCAGTACAAACTTGATTGCGAACGGACATAACGTTTGGTTCGCAAGGTTAGGGGCATGACATAGGTGAAGTTAGTAACATAGCTGCCTGTTTTTGAAATATATTTAAAGCTTTATATGCTATCAAGCTTAAAAATTATTATCATTAAAAGAGAGAGAGCCTTCTCTCTAATATGAAACTCTCATTTTTCCCTCAGGGCGAAAGTAAGTACAAATGTATTGATGGCGCGCATTTTGTCTAATTGGTAGAGTATTGAAGGGTTGATGCGTATAATAGAGAAAGTGATTGTGTATTTTGCGTGCATCTGGTACGCTTGCAAAGTTGTAAAACATAGCGACATATGATATACTAGTAGTACTGTGTCAACACTTCGAGTGAACTTTCCTAAAGTGCGAGCAAATTCGTAGTAATAAAATCGAGAAGAAGATTGATCTGCCGCGACTAACGGCGCGTGCTGACATACATTGCAAGCATTGTTTTTTTTAAACGAAGTATGCACAAAAGAACGTAGAAGCTGGATGGTTGTTACTGGATTACCCAGATTATTGTCATACATCACTAACGATTACAAGTATCCGCTATTTTATTTAAGGCTAAGTACATATCTTTGACTACATTTCGGCGAGACGACTTATACAGTAATTTCATAAATCATCAAGAAAGTCGTCCAACCCGCTTTCTTCTACAAACATGTTGTGTTCCTCTTGTGTTTAAATATTTTACCACACGCCTTAATCAGAAAAGTCAAAATGGCAGTCCCGTCCGATGGGTTTTACAATCCTCTCTCCACTATCCCCACGGCCCACCTCTATTAATTAATAATTATTCTGCATGCTAAAGATTCCTTTGGAAATTCTGGCTCGTTCCTATTTACTTCCTCAACTGTTTGCTTGAAAGGGATGAAGTAATAGTGACTAACATTGCTCTAACTTGCTCATAGTCTTGATGTCAGTAGCATGCAGTTGCGGCGCTTTATGCTGCAAGAAATAAAAGCGAGGTTGATAATGAAATAATCAAAAAATCGCTAAAACAATCTGTGAGAGCAACGAGATGTCAGTCAAATGACAGATAAGTTTGCACTTGCACGCTTTGAAAAAGTCCTAATAATATGCGGCCTGGTAAACGGTATGGTTTCATTCAAAATAGGAACCTAATAAATTTTGTAACCAAAAGAAAGCTCATCGTTCAGGTTTTCCAATCATGCACTGTTCGTTTGATGCCTTCTAAGTTTAAGTGGCATATTTATTCACTTTTATCATAGTGATCGGAGTGAGGTCCACCCACCCACAAAGTACTATTTTAACAGAGACAGCATATGGAAATTATCTATCGCTCTAATTATCTTCAACCTCTCGCTAGCACAAAAGCAGGCCCTTGCCAATACTCACATTCTGCGCGTTTTGCGATTCCACTGTTACAAGTGTTTATCCAAGAAATATATCATTAAATATTAACTGCGGTCATGATGCGGTGTTCGGTTGGCACTAAAAATCTGATCTTAATTCAAGTGAAAGGTTTGGGTGATCGAGATCTTCATCCGAAATGGAACGTTCTCCAGAATTAAGATATTTCTTCAGAGCAGAAGAGTGAATTTTCAAGGTCAAAAACTGATGTGCCAATGGTTTTTATGAGAAACAGGTCTGACTGCGCGCAAAAAGGCTGCAGCGGCCGTTGAGAACTCACTCTTCTGTGCAGAATAAATTTTTTAATTCAACGAATCGATATGGCAAACAGTCACACATCATGGCATTGGATTCCAATCAAGTACTACACTATTACTGCGTTCTTTACTTCGACATTTAAAAATATAGCCATGGAACAAGGCTGGCACATTCACCTCGACACATTGACACACACCGCGCGTGCGCTCGGCGCGATTGGCTGCCGTAGCGCTGTCTGTAATTTCAAGACTATTGATGTGGTAGGTCATTCGATTCCCAACTGTAATAACAATCTGATTAGGTGTTTTTTTCAAGTGTGCAGAAATTATTTTCATTGAAATATCAGACTTTTTAATCGAAGTGCCATTGATTTAAGCGCCAGCTTCCATGCTAAAAACTGGTTTCTCGAGGTTGTCACAGCACATCTCTTCACTTGTAATCTGTTTTGCTGTTTTTTTAATAGTGTTAGACGAAATCTGGAGTATCTATGGTATGAAAATAGTCAGAATCGAACTAGTCATCCGCGAGTTATTGCAAAAAACAATAGCTTTATGCTTCTTTCGATCCAGCATATACAACGTAACTATAGTGGCTTTAAAATTGCTAAAATTTCTGAACTACCAATTTTACTGAAACGTTGCAGGAATTTAACAGATTGGTTGAGTTTTTTATGCTGTGGTTCAAACTATTTGATTCTCTCTAACCAAGCATTCAAATGCAATCATTCTACTGATTTTGCGCCGAATAGTCCATCTAAACATTTACCAACCATTCACAGTTTAGTAACAATACTTGATAACAAAGGTATCACACTGTCTCAATTTTTTTAAAATTCTAAATGACCGCCATCGCGCATATGGCACTTTCTCAACTGGTCTTGGTACGCACGAATGGCCTTAACCGGTGCAAAGTCAGTACATTTGCGATGGTTGCATTTAAACATTTGGTTACAGAGAATGCGTGAACCAAAAAACTTGAAATTCAGAATAAAACTAAATTGTCACTTTCCTGCGAAACTCCATTAATATAGGAAGTGTGTTTCAGAAACGGTAGAAAATCAAAATTCGCTTTAGTCACGTAATACACCCTGTACATCCCTCGCAGTGTGCTTTCAAGTGCTCTCTCTCTTTGATGTTAAATATTAGATAAGGAAAATTATCAAAATATTACTTGAGTCATGTTTGGAGTTGCTTGGAAACGTAACATCTCAGATACCAACCTTTTTTGTTAATTCAAATTTATATTTTTATCGTTGAATATTTATAGCACTTTCTCTCTTCTTTTCTCTCTATGCATTCAGTGCGGTATATGAAATCTTTTGAGTATCATAGATCAGTTCTTTAGGGTTCACTTTCAATAACTTTACAGTTCATTTCGATTCGAACACGCGCAACACGTTTTAAGGTCAATAAACAGACACGCGCACTGATCTCTGTAACATGTCAGTACAACTCAGGTTACCGACATTTCAACGCTTTGTCGACACCGACGTCTTGAAATAATAATTCAGAAACGGAAGGTCACTGAGAAGATCTGACGGTACAACAGTACATTTACAATTGCGAAGAGAAGTTTGCTGATCGGATTATAATAGGAATATGAAATATCGCAACTCAATATATTACAGTTAAAAGCATACCGAATGCTTTGTGCAACATCAGAAGTTGTGATTAATAGTGAATATTTTTCACAAATGTAACGAATATGATGTGAGGGCAGTTTTTTATGTCACAGAAATACGACTATTGACCAACTTACATTTTCAGATGGGAAAAAACTGTCTTCTTCTCGTTGTGAGCCTCTGGCTCACCTGTCCTGGTCTATTCAATCTACTGCAGTCGTATGGCTGCTTCCCAGTTATACCGCTCGAAGATTTGAGTGAAGGAGGACGTCGCACAACTGTCGGACCCACAACTACTACGACTACAGCCGTTACGACTACAACCACTACCACGGTGACCGCCTGTACGGATGCCACGCCATTGTTCTCCACATCGTTCAACGGAGCGACTGTCACGCTCTCTAGCACGGCACTGACTCCAGTCGGTACCTCGATTACCGTCGATTGCACAGCGACATTGACCAGTATTTTTTTCCAATGTACGCAAGTCAACTTCGTCTTCAATCTTATCATCATCCTCCCGCCGGTTCCGCCTATAGTACCTACTGCATTTCAAAATAATAACAATATACCTCCAGTATCTTCGATCCCCTTCGTTGGTCCTTGTAGTGAACAGTTCACAATGACGTGTCAATCGGATGGCAATTGGCTGGTTAGCTACTGCATTGGAGGGCCGTTCCCTATACCATGCATTCCGACGACTGGCGTTGTTGGACAAAATTTGCTTGGAACTGGTCAAATCCAGTGCCTAGCCTTGCCTCTTTAAATAATAAACTTTTTTCATATAGTTTTCGGTTGTATTGTTGCGGTAGATGTCACGTAGGGACGGGTCTGAAATTTGCGATGTGGCCGGCGGCTTGCGGTTAGGTAACCCCAAACAATTTCCACGACTCAAATTGGCAAATTTTTCATATTATAATAAACATTACTACTAGTTTGTGGAAAAAGTATCCGTACTCTTGTAAGCTGCGAGGAGTCGAAAGGTGCGAGACCATAAGGGGGATGTGATTTGTGATGGCAGTTTGTCTGATATATCGAGGTGTCTAATGCAAATGTAAATGTACTTGTGGAGTTGTTGAATATAGCGGTAGCGCCTCGTCTGACGCTCTTCTGTTTCAGTAAGCAGCTTTAGTATTAAACATTTTTACTTAAAATTTATTCAACCTTTCATATCATTAGGCATGTTTGTTTTGTTTACACTTTTTCACATTAGTTTGTTATAGAACATAAGTTTTACGTTGACGTATTATGCGAATGTGTACTGGATATGTTTTGTTTCGCGTAATCCTATGCGCACACTTATCAAACTGTTAGTTTTAAGCTTTTATAGCGATCTGTCCATGAGCCCAGCATTATCGAACACAGAAACCTTTTTCCCCACCTGCAAACATTTACAATTATGTCTGTTGTAAGTTGAGCAGCGAAAATTCAACAAACATTCGAAAATTCTTTCACTGCGCTTTAAAATAAATATTAAGATGGCTGTGAATCTGATCAAAACAAATGAACTTCACTGTAACTGTCTGTTCGTGTCACTGAATGTTTTCATTGTTTGTCAGTGATCAATAATTGTAATCTCTGATTGAAACTCTAACAGCAAATCTTCATGCCAACTGCTGCGAACGACACAAAAATTCAATTTTTAAGACTGATCGCACGTATCATCAGTATTGTAGGGCGGAGATATGTATCAATTCAAATCACGATTGGCAAACAAGTCTTAAATTGTGAGAAATTTCTGTTATCTTCGTGTAACATTTTACAAAGAAATCGATTTTTTGCATCCGAAACGTGCATTCGTCATATGATAACCAATCAATGATTGACTGTAATCAAAAACAATCCCGACAGTTCCCTTAAGATTTGATCACAGCCTTTGTCCAGGACTGTATTGGACAAAACTAGCTCTAAACAAAGATCACCGTAAGTCAGGTCTTCCTCAAAAGGTTACGTGTGTAAGCGTTTAGTGCGCACTATCTTTGCCATGAGCGAATGCCGAGAGTTGCGCCAGACATTGATAAACGATCGTGAATCACCAGGCGGCCGGGAACTGGGAAAAAATAACTATGGGTGCAACCGCGCTAGGCGTTCTCGGACTCGGCACCGTGCAATGGTACATTGAGAGTTCCGGTGACGCAGTCGATTGAGAGGATTCCCCTCGTCTTGCCCGCGAAGCGACGGTCCTTCTCAACGAATACAGTGAAAATCACATAAATTGACCATTCGAATGATTCCACAATCTCTACGTGGGCTTAAAGAGGCCGCCGAAGGGCAAAGAGATTTGTCCGCACTGCACCGAAGCGACGCTCAGGAAGAACACCCCCGTCGTCTCACCCGTTCCGCTGTTTATGTCGGCGGCGATGCAGTCTGACAGCTCTTCGTGATTTATGCGTTTAACGATGCTGGCGCAATCGACTCGACCGATGTCGACAAATGATGCCAATCAGTAAAAACCCGCGTGAATCATTCGCATTCAGCGCTGCTGGTTGTTTTCGTTGTGCAATATTTTGTTATGTTGTACCAATATTGCACCAGTCGAAGCGTGTATATAAGCTACTCCTACCTATTTGTTCTCGTCTTCTCAGTCTTGTCTCTGCTCGCTGTCTGCAGTTTTCTCGCTAGTTGATTTTGCAACACCACAGCCAACCTCAAGGTAAGATATCTGCTTAATATTACAATACCGTCGCTTTGTAAACTTTATCGAAAATCCTTTTGAGCGCAGTTAGATGCTCTTCATCTACATCCCCCTTCGAAGTCGGTCAAAATATGAGAAAGGCTTTTATTCGATATTTTTTTAGTTTGAATTTAATAAACCGAAGTCATTATATCTAAAAAGAGTTCAGTTTGCCCCTGAGATTGAGAAACAATGAGAGGCGATTTCGCTCGCTGATATCCAAATTAACAGATATTTTCACTCGCCAACAGTGAGCAAATTTTGTCCCATAGACTATTTTCGATGTCGCCGGAGCAAATTATAGGGTGTTGCATTAATTAGTCCAATTATTTCACACATTTATCCAATTATTTCGTAAATTCGTTCAATCGCTCCATAAATGCATCTAACGATTGCATTGTTTCGTCCGATTCGTCTATCGCGCGCACTAACATAATCATTGGACAAATTTAGGGAATCGTTGGTTGCAAACCTAAAACGATTGGATGAATTTGTGAAATGATTGGACTAGTTAATGCAATAGTTCTTTAAGTTCTAAACATGAAAAAGGGGCCAAATATCTTGAATTTAGAAAAGCCAAACCTAACATTCATCTCCACTCACTGAGGAGAGTCGAACGAGGTAGCGATATTTCCTCTTGGTTGAGGCGTTAATCTACTTCCCCTATTCCATACCGCGACCAAGATACTTACTAATTAATAATTGTTATAGAAAATGGCTCATCTATCTGAAAGAGAGGAAGAAGAAGAAAGAGAAATTTTTGCGACAACTGTTTATGCCGAGGCCCGAGGTGAACCTGACGAAGGAAAAAGATGGGTTGCTTGGGTAATCAAGAATCGAGCAAGAATGAATAGGGACTATTGGGGTGGCAGTTCGATAAAAAAAGTTTGCCTGTTTCCTGGTCATTTCGAATGTTGGAATGACGTAAATGACATTGACGTTAGTGGGGAGCCACAAGTTTACCAACGAATTCGTCAAATGACTGATGCAATTTATGATGCACCTCATAGTAATGATCCAACTGGTGGAGCAGATCATTACAATAATCCAGCTAAAGAAGGTTATCCACCTTGGACGACAAACTGCATGCGTTTGCGAAAAATTGGGCATCATCAATTTTATAAAGGTCCATAGACATTTAATGATTTCGTGAATCTATCGAAGGAAAAGTAAATCTGTTAGGAGTTGAATTCGGTAGCCAGTTTATAATGTTATGCTTGCGCGAACCATGATCACATGATAGATTAGTATGCATTACGATATGTATAAGAGCGGCGCTCCGCTTCTTTCCATTCGTTACGTTAAACGAATAAATTGTTGCAACGATTGCTGCGCACGCTACAACATAATAAATTTAAATTAAGTTCACTTACTATATAAAGAAGAATATATAGATATATTGCAGTCAAGAAGTGAACTAGATGTTTGAGAAACATTCCTAATATTTTCATGTACCGTCTTCAGTATTGTGCATTTTAAGAGTACATATCATCATTTTTGACATTCCCTCGGCCCTAACTCATCCCAAGGACATCCCATCAATATAAAAATTTTATATTTAAACTTCTCATGTAATGCGCTTTCAGACGACACCTATTTTATCAAAATCAGTTGATAGGCCAAAATCTCTATTCTTTGGCCCTGCTTCTTTCAATAAAAAGCAGCTAATCTATACAACGATTGCTGATAAAGTTATACGAAAAAGCGTTACAAAAAGAGAAGTGGAAATACTATGGAAAAGGTATGGGGACCAATAGATTCGATCTATCTCTTAACATAAGTACATCAACTACTTGGCGTTCTTCTTGACACGGATGCGAGACATTGCATCTTTATATCATATTGAATCTGTCAAGGATTGTTTTCATCGAGCGTTAATGTGACTCTTAAATGATAAATGATGTGTTCTTTCACTCGCTTAAATATGCAAACAATTCTGTGAGAGCAGTCGTTTGGCACATTCTTTTTTCATAGTTAAACCAACGACCATCATACAACAATATTCACATGAATACGAGGCTCCAGCCAAAGTTGTTCTCAATCAGAATGTTCTCATGGATGATGGCGAAAGGGTGCCAATTTTCACAAATTACACTATATAATACAAATTTGCCAAGCTCTCAAAGGCAATCTGACAAGACATTTTGCAAAGCAATGACCAGTGAAAGCGCAGCTGCGAATGTACATGACAAATAGGTGAAAATGATATCGACATTGCACACAGAGACAGACCAGATAGAGATAGATGAACACAGCAGCAATCACCCTAAGACTAATCATCATACTCGTATTCGCTGCGCGTAAATGCAGGCGGAATACTCTCTTTAATATCGACAGGTGCACATTGTTGGTGAGAAGTGCCAAGTGACCACAAAGTATTAAAATGCAGGTGAATGTGCGTTGAACAGAGCAAAATAGGTTGATTCAACCACCACAATCACACGAGTTATGAACAAAATATACATCTTCATCAAGCTTTTCAGAAAAACACTGATTACAAAAATAAGAGCATATCGACAAACTGCTGCGGAGTGACGCGCACCGACGGAGCATCCACAGAAACGCACGGATGGCCATGATCCTGAAATTAGAAGTGTAAGGTTACAATACTGAAAGGTCAACGTAATGCACGTTGTTTGGTAAGTTATCTTATTAAGTCAAGATTTATGTGCTTGGGGGTATAATGTTTGAGCGTATGCGCTCGATTATAAAAGAAGCGAATGCCATGTTTAACATGCAGAATAACATGTGTTGGAGTGAACTTAGATAAGTGCAAGCACCCGAGAGCTAGAGAGAGATTATATTTATCCAGGTTCTACTGCATTTTGAAATTACAAAGACGAAAAAGAGGCGTTCATACCTTCCAAAACAGCGCCTTGCAATGGCAGCAGATGTGAATCATATCGGCGTAAACTTCCCGCATGCCAAAGTATCTGAAAGATACAGCGATGATAACAAAAGAGATTTATCAAATAATTAAAAAAGTACTTTTTCAGCTCGAAGAACTCGTGGCGCCAATCGATGTGATCGAGCTGTTTGGTCCGTGCTTCGATCTGTTCTGGCGTGAAGTGGAAGCGGCAGAGTCCGAGCCAGAGACGGCGCTCGCCCTCGACGAGAGACTCGAGAGCTTCGTGTGCCTTTGCCGCCTCCAGTAGCGCCACATGGTCCGGCAAGCGTCTCAATACTGCGTGCAACACTTCTCGTGGCAAGTCGAGAAACGTCACGCCGTCTTCGTTCGATTCGGCAGGCTGAAGCGCGATCAGTTTGGCAAATAAGACGGTGAGAATCTCTACTTTCCGCATTTCTTTTTTTGCGCACGCAGCCAAAAATAAATATCATACTCTTTAAAATGCATATTTCGTCGTTTAGTGGTTTTCGTAGTGAATGTATGCCCTTTACACGTCTCTTTAAAAAATGATAATCGTTCTTTGGTCATTATGTGCAAAAAATGATATAAAAATACGCAATCGACTTTCAGAGTAGACTTGACTGATTCTATCTTAGATTCGTCCCGAATGATGGAAAAGGCGCTAGAATATTATCATAATTGTTAAATGGCTCTGATTGTAAAAATTAAAAAAACGGAGTATGGATAAATTGATTAAAAAATCGTACAGTGAGCGGCTGACGATCAGTGAGAAGTTCGCCGAGACCCGAAACAGCACCCTGATGTTGAAAGAGAAGTGTTGGAGAGCCGCAGTGGTGACCGCTGTACAGACCGGAAACAAAGTCGTGAACCAACTCGCGCGCAGTTTTCACTTGATTGTCGCTCTCCAGGCCTTTAATTAAACAGGAATATTGCCGCACGTAAACATCCTCAACAGTATCGCCTTACTGTGCATCACTATTGCTTCCACGATTGCCAGTAGAATTTTGCGAGCCGACCCGCTCAAATTCTGCAGTTTGTCACGCACCAAAATTTGAACAACCTGAAAGAGAAGCGGTAAGTATCCACGGTGAAAGGGCACTATTTTGGAAACGAGTAAATGATAGAGTAATGAATTTATGTAAAGCCTTATTTTCCGGCTGAGCGTTAGGCAGTGCAATTCTCTTACAGTTTCACTAAACTTGATGCATAACTGAGTATACGATAATTATAAATAGCAAATTAAGGAAAATTTCTTTTATATTATAATTAAAATAAATAGATATAAAAAAATACTATTTAAAAAACATAAACTGACTTTGCAAATGTAGTTGAAACGACGAACATCCGTCACTGCGCGGGCAAGATTCAGTCTGTGGAACGCTTCACTCATACTCGTACAACCAACAAACTGAAACGAGCTGATATTAGAACTCATATCATGGACGTATATAATTATTATCACTTTCTACCCCTTAGATACATGGCAGAGCAGATCTACGTATTCGCTGTGTGCTAACAGAGCAAAAAATGGACGGAAGCAGGCAAACATTGTACATTGTCTTGTTAAAGACGTGAAAAAAGAGCGTACTTCTTTAGACTTGACAGACTTGACAAAGCAGTGAGGACGCCAGTCTTCTTCTTCGAGATCTGCAAGGAATTTCAGATATTTGACACGTCACCGAGTGATTCGATCAAATGGAGTACCGAATTCAAGTTCTGACAGAGCACCAGTGTCCTGAGCGATTCGCTGAGCGTTTTCGTCGTCACTAGACGAGACAGATCCGAGACTGTCTAGGTGGCGACGCTGCGTCTTCACTTTGGCGATAAGCATAGCGGCAGTGGTGGGGGAAGATTCGGGGGAAGAGGCGAGAAGCACCGCATCGGTGCAAATCTGGATTGGCCGCAGCTTCATCCGCTCCCAACCCTCCATCGTCTTCACCCACGTCTCTCCCGGCGCTCTCCAGTCTTGGCCAATGAACGGCATCGTGTCAACAATACCTACAACGTTGACCGCCGGTCAGTGGCGCTAAACGGCCGACGGCGAAGACCGAGATGAGACGGTCGGGGGCGGAAAGGGACTGTCCACCTCTCGGGTCGACTTGAGCGGGGGCAAATCCGCTCGCCGACTAGTTTCGCAAGTGGACCACCAAACGCGCGAAATACCAATGAGAGATAGGAGAGAGGGCCCGCAATACGCGCGATACCGGGTCACGAAGTGTCGGTCATGGGATGAGTCCGGGCGCCTCGCCAGTCACGAGGAACCCCGCCTGGCGCCCCGCTCTCCCGCGCTCCGAGACGAACGACCGCTTCCGGATGGCAGCTTTTGTTTTCAGCGCGCCACTAGTCAGAGGCGAGAGCGCCGCCGTCATTGCTGTTTGTTCTGCCAAAGTGCCAACCGCTGCCAACATCACCTGCCCCCTACCGCCGCCGTCGCTACTCAAACAGCTGACTACCCGACGACAATTCTTCGGCGCCCAGCCAGACACAACACTATCACACTTCCTACATCACTTTTCGTCATATGCCCGGCTTCTTATAATCAACAGCTGCAATAACAAAACATCCCTCGACTGCTCGGCTTATAAATACCGCCACTGTATAAGCTAATCTTTTTGGCAAATAGCAAGTGGGCAAAATATTGAAAAGTTTAATCTTCACGAAAGAGACTTTTTATAGCCCGTCCCTAGCCCACATCGTGAAGTCAAATCGGATACAGCACCATTGGTCTAATGTCAATATCAATCTGTCATAATGCATATATATTGTTTTTTCAGCTATCAAATATCCTCACAGTTTAGATAGTCTTGCAAAAAGATTGCGGTAGGGGCGGTAGTATTGAAGCACTAAAGGGTGCTTTAACTATAGGCGACTAAATTTTCAGAAAAACCACAGCAGTTTACACAGGAAAACGAGATGGAGTGCCCATATCGGAAGGAGTACAATTATGAGTGAGAAGTAGGGCACGAAGACAGGTTCGTATTAACTTTCTGCCAAGTAAACAACGTAGTAAACAACGGGGTAAACAAGAAGAAACGCGCTCCAACCAGTTGCAAAGCATTATATACCAAGAACTATAGCAGTTGCATAACTCAGCAATAGTCACGTAGCTGCTGGTCTGCTCAAGAAAACGTGATCAAGTCGACGTCAACAATACCGCTCGTTTAAGCCAAGGCGAGAGAAAACAACATTAAAGCCCGGCACAACATACGGCAGCCAAGAAATGTTGGCAAATTGCCCTTCACAAAGTTTGCACGTGCAAAGCATATGAAGGTGTTGAAGTATTGCGATCACTCCCAGTTGCGTTGTTACGTGTACATCATCAATCGAGTATACGGTAATTCTGAACGAGCTTACGATTAGATTTTGCACAAGAGTACTTGCTGCCAGCAATTTTGTACTTTGCCAAGGCTTTTGCACCTTTTTCAATAAATATTATTGGTTGGGATTGAGATTAGTGACAAAGGTAGAAAGCTAGAATGGAATAGAGTGGTGGCGTGAGGTGGAACGACACACGCGCACGAAAGAAGCAGCATAAGAAAGAAACAATGGTTGGCTGGGAACAAGAGCGAGATTGGCGTCGCGGATCGGTCCAATCGGCCGATGGCGGCGGATCGTCTACGGCGACGGCCATTGCCAATCAGTTTATTGCTCGATTGCGAGTCAAGAACGATGCTGCTCGTCTTGAAGCAGCCCACGAGCTATTCAGGTATGCTTTATATGAGAAGCTATTGATTATTCGATTGCGCTTTAATGCTGTTCCTGTGCAAATTTGGATCATCTTTTGTGATGATACTCTTTAATATATTTGTCTGCAAATTGTAGAAATGATGTATAAATAATCATGTTTATAGTTATGTCAATGGAGAGCTGAAAGATAACCCAAACTCGTTCGTGGAGGAGTTTCTCTATCGCTTTGACGTCAAAGCTGAGCAGAGCATCATTCACGACATGATTTCAAGCAATGATAGCGGAGAGCGCAAGGCTGGCATCTTTATGATTGGTAAGCTTTTCACTTCTCAGTGCATTCATGATTTCTATTATTTTAGTGTGCTTGATCGAAGCCTACATTAACCTGGGAGACATGTCCAAACGCGTTCCTCGCTTTTCCAACTATTTGCTGAAAAAGTCTCTCACATCCACTGATCAGGTGAGCGCTTTTTTGCTCTTGCATCATGTTTTAGATAATTTAACATTATTTAAATAGTAATATTTATATTTTATACGTTTGTTCATTTTGTTTAATTTATGCTTTAAAAACGAAACAACGAGTATTTGTCTTGAATATAATTTCACTTTTTAAACTCTTTTCAGAGCGTGATGGAGTTGGCAGCCCGAGCAATCGCCTACGTCGTGATCACTTCGAAGACGTACGCAGCTGAGGTCGTGGAGAAGAGCTTGAATCAGGCGTGCGAGTGGCTCGAAGAGGCTGAGCCGAACGAATCACGGCGACTGGCCGCGGTTTGTTATTTTATTTTATTGCATAAAGAACAGGTCTTATTGTTGCTATTTGCAGGTCCTGCTGAGTCGAGAACTGGCTCGTTGCACGCCGACATTCTTCTTCCAACGCGCCACGAGGTTTTTCGATCACGTTTTCAAGGTGATCAAGGATGCAAAGGTAGCGAGCGGAATTTTCATTACTTATATCAGAAGTTATCGACTGTCTTCAGCCGAATGTTCGCGAAGAGGCCGTTGGAGCGTTACGCGCCGCCCTCGTCGTCACCTCTCAGCGAGAAACTAAACAACAGACCAAAACTCATTGGTACAAGGTACAGTCCTTTTTCATTGTCCTTAATTGTCCACAGCGCGAAGACGACGTCTTTTAGCACTGCTACGACGAGGCTACTCACTGTTTCCGACACGAGTCGGCGTCGCCGAATGCGCCCAATCTGCAGCGAGACGATCGCTGGCACAGCGGTCTGCTCATCATCAACGAGTTGCTGCGCATCGCCAACGCCGACGGCGAGCGAATGCGCCTCGAAGCCGAAGAGCTCATCATCGACCGTATGCGCCATCGCAAAAGACTTGCTGTACGGCCTTTTAAGAAATTTTTTGTTTTGTCTTTTATCGATAACTGCTGCAGACTGCGCGAAAGACGTTGGCGCCGAGCGTCATCAGCCAGAGCGGTGCAGAAGATGTCATCGATTGGCTGACGATGCCGACCAACGCGATGAACATTGAGAGCCGCACGGGGCGACGATTGGTAGAGCAGGAGTACGCCAATGTGAGTTATTCGACTTTGCGGGAGAATATTATTGTATTTGCAATCTTTCGTAGGTATTAGGGGGCGGTGTGGGGATTGTCGGGATCTCTTTATTCAGAAAATAACGTTCACGCAGTTTTAATGCATGATAGCCAACATAACACCAAGTGATTAAATGAATTTTATTGAATCGCTTTAACCACGCGATATGACATGTGTAAGAAAATGGATATGTTGCAGATGTGCAAGATGGCAATGGAGGCGCAAAAGAGCCGTTCGCCGTCAGTACAGCACGTGCTGCTGGAGTTGTTGCCGCGACTGGCCGCCTTCGACGAGTCGACCCTGTTCGTGGAGCAATACCTCGACCAGTCGGTCGAGTACGTGCTCGGCTTCCTGAACAAGGAGCGCGAGAAGGGGCGCGCTTTCCTCGCCCTCGGACTCCTTTCGCTCATCGCCAAGAACGGCATCAAGCGCTACGTCCCGCGAATCGTTCAGGTCGTTCGCACCGGTCTCCCTCCGCCGCCGCCCACCGCCGTCAAGTCCGTCCCCCTTTCATCGATCGCGCTTTTCTATCCTCTCATTTGCTCGTTTTAGGAAGAAGGCCGCGCCACCGGCTGATCAGTCTGTATTTATTTGTCTCACGCTGATTGTCCGCGCTTTGAAGCACGAAATCGAGCCGCAGATCAAGGAGCTCCTTAGGCCAATGTTCGCCGGCGAGCTGAGGTACTTTTGTCGAGAAATTGCCAATAATGTGATCGTTGCGTAAATTTCAATAACATTTGGCGAAACTCTATATTTCATAAAATTACTTAATTTTCGGTTCTAATCAATTAATTTATATGTGTTGCTTAACTTTCAAGCGACCTTCACAACGATTATACGATTGACCAAGGTGAAATATTGACTTTCAGCGTGGGTCTAACGGTGGCATTGCGTGAAATGTCGAAGAACATTCCGTCGCTGCGTGGCGACATTCAAGACGGACTATTGGAGCAATTGTCAATGTTACTGATGCACAAGCCGATGCCGAGCAAGTTGGCGCCGCCGCTACCGCCCGAATTGCCGTCTGGACCTGTGCTCGTGCCCGACGTCAACACAACCGTGCTTGCCCTCGAAACTCTCGGCCAGTTCCAGTTCCAGCGCCATTCCCTTCAAATGTTTATCAAATATATTGCCTATGTAAGCTTTTTAATTATTTCTTTCTTATTGGGAATGTTTTTCACTTATTAAATTTACGGGTTAAAAGACTGCTTTTGTATGATCAAAATTTCTGTTGATTTAGTAATAATTACTGCGATCGCAGGCTCGATTAAAATGGAAGCACAATTTTGAGCTTTCGTAAAGAAAGTGATATGCCTGTTGATTTGCAGCTCAAATTGTTCAGCATTTTTATCGTTTTTATAGCTTTTTTGCAAATTCATGAAAAATATCGAATATAAATCTTACCCTATTGATTAAATTACACTCAATACTCTTTCAGGGCTACTTGAATTCGGAGATGACGCAGGTGCGCTTGGCTGCTGTACAATGCTGCTGCTATCTGCTCGTTCCGTTCCTCATGCTCTTCAATCGAACGAAAGATAAATCGCAGAAAATTACACTGTTGGTTATGATTCAAGAAGTCATCGGCAAGCTGCTCGCGGTTGCCGTCACTGATTCGAGTTAGTTGTTTTTTGTTTATTCGATTTATTTAATAATGGTGAGACGCGTGGAGGCACCCGCGGAGTTTTATTCAGATTTTGATCAAAAGGAATATGCAACCCTTCCATCTTTACAGTTCTCTCATTAAATAACAACGATTGCAGGCAAGAATGTTCGTCTGCGCGTGTTTGAGTGTCTGTCGGAGCCGAAGAATCCCTTCCTTAGCCATTTGGCGCAGTCGGAAATGCTCGAGCTCATCTTCATGGGGCTGCACGACGAAGAGTACGATATTCGCGAGGCGGCGGTGTGTCTGCTCGGCCAACTCGGCGAGATTAACCCCGCCTACGTCATGCCGATTCTCAGACGCGTCGTCATTCAGGTTCTTTGAGCTTTTAAATTCTTTTAAATTCAATCATTTAAATTCTTATTTAATCGTTTGAATTTGATTATTCTTTGGCTCACTGATTTGTTTCAGATTCTGAGCGAACTGAATAATAGCGGCATCGGGCGTATAGAAGAAAAGAGCGCGCGATTGCTGGCCCAAGTCGCCTGCAACTCGCCCCAATTCATGAAGCCCTACATGCATATGGTGCTGAAAACTCTGATTCCCAAATTGCGCAAGGACATTCGCCACGTCGACGCCACCGTGAGCGTATTGAACGCAATCGGCGAGCTGGCTCAAGTCGGCGGGCCCGAGTTGGTCGAAGTCCTCGACAAGCTCGTGCCAATTCTTATTCACTTCCTTCAAGACACAAGTTCACTGGCGCGCCGTGAGGTACGGTTTCCTTCCCAAAGTATCTTAACTATCTTTACTCGAAACCTAATTTTCCATAGCTAAACACCGAATTTTCGTCTCATCACGGATAGTTCTGCAGAGATTTTGTGAGCATCTAATACTTAAAATTTTTTCTTAGCGCATAATAGTACGGTTTTTCACAGCATCCCTGCTTTAAATTGCGGTATTCAAAATATTATTTTGAGTAATTGTTATCCAGTATTATGATGCATTATAGGCCGCATTGCGAACGCTGGGTCAAGTGTGCCAGAATACAGGATTTGTGGTCGATCCATACAGACAGTATCCGGACTTGCTCGAAGTCCTGCTGCGGTTTTTGAAAACTGAACATAGTGCGACGATGCGTCGCGAAGTGAGTTTAGTAACGATCGGTTACGTGTACGGCATTGTTTGAAACTGCAGACGATTCGAGTACTCGGCATCCTCGGCGCTCTCGACCCCTATACGCACAAGGTCTTCATGGGCACCGTACAGTCAGCCGCCACTTCCAATACGCTTGCCGTTTCCTTGCCGACCGCCCGTGACAATAATGACATGCGCCAAGGTACGGTATCTTTGTTGTCCGCAGTAATGGACCGACTTCACATTGCATGCTTTTGTTTAAGTCGTTCTTATGGGATATACTTTATTACCGCGTTAAGTACGAAGTTGGGTAACGTATGCGATGTGAAATCGATCCAGTGGGATAATTGAATCTTGTTTGGCTCCCTTGGGTTCTCTCGAGACTCATGTCTGCTGAAGTGAACTGAGCGAACGAAGATATTAAGGGGGTCTCTCTCCCCCTTACAAGGATGAAGCTGTCCTCAACTTCACCAAAATAATGAATCATTCGCACTCTTCTTTCAGATATTATTCAATGGTTCAACTACGAGCGGTGCACGTTGGAAGAATTCTACCCGGCCATCGCGATCGCCAATCTTATGCACATGATTCAGGATCCGTCGCTCGTCGAATTACAGATGGACGTCGTCAAAGCTGTCATGACTATATTTAGCAAGCTCGGTTCAAAGTGTGTCCAATATGTAGAACAGGTCGTCCCTCGCTTTCTGACTGTCATTCGTGATTGTCGCAAGGAAGGCGATTTGAAACAGGTAATCATCCACATTACCATTATTTGTTTTAATTCCCACTTTTCAGTTCTTCTTTCTTCAACTGGGCACTCTCGCTTCGATTGTTCGTCAGCACATCAAGCCATACCTACGAGAGATATTCGAGCTCATAGGGGTGAGTAAAATTATGCTTTACTCGCGTTCCCATTTGCCAATTGAACTATTCAGCTGTCGTGGACGGAAGACGCGAAAATTCGCATCACTATCATAACTCTGTTGGAACAAGTGGCGATCGCTCTTGGTTACGAGTTCAAGCCATATGTACCTCAACTCTGTCCATATATGCTGCGAGTGCTACAGCACGATAAGAGCAAGGATAAAATGGTCACAGCTCACGTAAGCAATTGGACAGTTAACATCTTGGAACTGCGATTATCAGGGACATTTTTTAGGTACTGAGAACGTTGCAAGCGATCTGCAGTTCGCTCGAGGAGCACTTACATTTGATCATCCCGCCAATTGTGAAGATATTCGACGACAAGGACGCTACCCCTCTGATAGTGAGACAGTGAGTTGTTAAATGAAGTGAGGTTGAGGAATGAATGAAAGAGAGTTGGTCTTAAAGATCGGCTATCAACACGCTTTACGTGTTCGCGACGGAGATGTCGATCGCGGTGTACGCGCCGCGCATTTTGCACGCCTGGTTGCGTGCCATGGGCGAAGAGGAGACGCGGCCGATGCTCGTCAAGCTGCTCTACGTGCTCATGCAGCAGATGGCGCGCAAGTTCCTCGTCTTTCGTCCGTCCGTCGACGCCGTGCTCGCGCGCCATCGCGTCCTCGATCCAGCCGATCGGCGCTACGAAGAGTTGCTCCACGCCATCGAACAAAACACCCCCTTGAACACCGGCGCCGACGACAAGAAGCGCGGCTCCAGCGCCGCCTCTTATCCCATTCCCGAATCGTCCGATCGCAAGCAACGCTGCAACTTCGAGCTGCTCAGAAAGGTGCGCTTTTATTTTCCCTACTGGTCGACCTCTGCTGCATGCCTCATTTATAGACCTGGCTGGTCACTCAAGTAGGCTCAAAGGAAGACTGGACCCAGTGGCTCGTCAATCTGCGCGTTCAGCTGCTCAAGCACAGTCCCTACTCGGCTTTGAAGGCTTGCGGCTCTCTCGCCGAAATCTATGAACCCTTAGCCAGGTTAGGAATTCAATTTGTTAAAAGAACCATATGACCGATATTTTTATCAGCAAGGATAAGAGTAATGACTGAATCGAGCAAATCGCCTCAGAAGATTACAATTCCACATTGTATGATTTATTGCGCTTACAAATAGTGAATCGATATTCACTGTTGACGTAAACTGGTATTCTGTTGCGGAAAAAGACACTTTGAGAAGTTTTTCTTCTCAAGATGCGAGCTTACCATCATATTATACTGATCGAAATTTTTTAACTAACTTAACGAGTGATTTAGGGATTTGTTCAACGCTGCGTTCATGTCCGTCTGGACGGAGCTGTCCGAGGAGATGCAAAACAATCTGACTGACTCGCTCTATGAGGCGCTGAAGACATCCGACCACTCGGAAATAATCCAGACTATTCTCAACTTGGCCGAATTTATGGATCATTCAGAAAAGGTGACATCATTCCTGTAGACGCTATTGCAATCATGTTTATAACATTTTCAGGGTCCCCTGCCCGTCCAATACGACAAACTCAGTGAATGCGCCCTGCAAACGCGCGCTTATGCAAAGGCTCTTCGTTATAAGGAGCTGCAGATACACAAGGCCGGCGGTCCGGCGCCAGCCGACTGCGAAGCTCTGATCACGTTCGTTTTTTATCCATTCAATTTATTGCGACTTCCATCAGCAACCATTATCAAAACTTTTTTCAGACTCACTAACAAGCTCAATTTACAAGAGGAAGCGGCTGGAGTCGTTGAGTACGCCGGTCGCAAGAAAATTACCATTTCTGTAAGTCGATGTGAAAAGGAAAAACAGTGCCGACTGAAGACGTTTCAGATGCAAGGACGCTGGTACGAAAAGCTGCACCAGTGGGAGAAGGCGTTGGACATGTACGAAATGCAGCAGCAG
>NIUQ01002840.1:0-20061 GCA_002796945.1 Plectus sambesii
ACCCCGTCCGCCACCCTTTCGGTTGGCGCGTTCGCTACCCTCGCCAGCGGACAGTGCGCAAGGCGGTTTTGTAAGGGAGAATACCGACTGGCGAGCGATACGCCAGCGAGGCGTCCGCCAGCCAGCAAGAATACGGCCACTGATTGAAAACCGTTGCGCCGAACTGGCCTAATTCGGATAGTTCTCTCGGAATGTCATTTTGCCTTTCGGTTAGTTGCTGATCGTGATCGAAGGTTAATTTTAGCGATCCTGTCCTTGAAATATTGTCAGAAATTTTTAATAGGTGAAATAAGTAGCATATTTTGATTTAACGTCTCATGCTAAGAACCCTTTGATGAGCCTGCACATTTACTGTAATCCACACTGAAAAGCAGCATAGGAACGAATTCTTAAGCGATTAATCAACGATTTATTAATCCCATAGTAAATTATCGTAATGGTTTTGTGCTGGCTGTACAAATTGTTGATTTATTTTGCCTCACGCTTCGATCCGACGACGTAGACGACTGTATCTTTCCGTTTTTTGGTGCACTGTGGAGAAAACTTTTTTGCTTTTAAAAATATTGCGATATAAAAATGACAAATATGTTTTAGATTCGACAAACGTTTTGAAGTGGGATGGCTGATTCAACGTTGACGGCTGAAGAACGAAACGCGGTGGAGCTTTTACGGGCTTTTGTTAAAGATGATCTGACTCCTTACTACGACACCGATTTCAATCTTCTTCGTTGGCTGCAGGGTCATAACAATGACGTTGACGCCGTTGTTCGCAAATTACGCTGCCATTTGCGTTTCCGCAAATGCTGGGATTTGGATAATATCCACGAACGTCCTCGAAATCATGTCATCCACTCTCATTGGCCATATGGGCTGACTGGACTCTCGGAGAAGGTTGCAAATGCGATTATTTACGTCGAACCGTCTGGAACATGCGACTATTGGGGAATGCTGCAGACCTACTCGGTTACGGATGTAATGAAAGCGCGGATTCATGATCTCGAAATGATGCTGTTCGAGGTTATGAAACAAGAAAAACAAACAGGTCTCTTCCCTTTTGAGTCATATTAAATCAATATTCCCAAGTAGCACGTCGATATTCATTCCGACTATTATTAATATCGCAGTACGCTATGGCGACCCTTGGCACTTATCCACTCCCAAAAAATTGTGCGACTGCAGTGAGCGCGGCAGAAATGAGATGCTGCGTTCTGCGATATTGTTTTGAACTGCTATCTCTAGAAATCTCAGTTAAAGAAGAGTTTTCTCGTATTAATGAGCTATTCGATGCAATGGGCGTTAGCGAATGTTAAAGGTTCAGAACGATTTTCTCATCTGAAAGGCGTGGTGAAGATTTTTTCATTTTTCAGTACAGGATGTAAATAATTATGCATGTTATGCATTCGATAATTAAGACGTGAAGCTTCTCATTTCCACCGCAGTCGAGCACTGCAATCGCATTTTGTGGACGTGGCTTGAATGGCGCCAAAAGTGACGTCAGCCCGCTTCGATAATAGCACAATAAAAACAACAAATCTGAAATGTGCTTGCTTTTTAAGGTTACCAGGCAACAGTTGTTTGCGTACTGGACTTGCAAGGTTTGCAGTTTAACAAGCAGTTGCTGTCGTTGGTTACGGGTCCGATGAAGTGCTTGTCATTGTTCATCACCGACCACTACGTCGAGCTGATAAAGTATTTCATCTTTGTCAACACTCCGTCATTCTTCCATCATTTGTATCGTGCGGTGCGTCCACTACTGCCAGAACGGACAGCAAACAAAGCGGTCATCCTGGGAGCCGATTGGAGACGCGAAATTCTTCGCTACAGGTGCGTTCAGTTGATGTTTGAACAAATGACGCCGGTCATTTGGAGCGAAACTGTTGGGTCAAAATCTTTAAACGAATTAGAGTAAATTCATTTCGACGCGTGCGTCAGTCGCATTTGAATTAGTGTCATTTTAATTCATCAAAAATGATCAACTGAACACTTCCGGCACCTATGCCGTTAAATGTATAGACAGAAATTTGATCACTTTGAATTAGTAAACAATGTTCACTCAGTTTGAACGTATACAGGGTGCGGCAAAAAATACGTTTTAAAAAACCGCACGTATTTTTGCCGCACCCTGTATAGTCCGCGTCACAGTACATGTCCGAGAAAATGCTACGATCATTTAGTGATTAATGCTAATTTTTACTTCATTTACCATAAACTGCTTGAGAGACGAAAAAATATAGCATTAGAGCTATAACGAAGAAATGTTTAGAGTTGATGTTTAAATAGCCTTGAAACTGCCGCGGGATGACGTAATTGATCTAATTTTTACCGCCTGACGCACTGACGAACAAATCGCCGACTGAGACGCAAATTCTAAACGCAACTTTCAGCAGCCCCTCGGCTCTGCCGGATTATTGGAACATCGACTCGGACAGAATCTTTACGGCTCATTTGAAGCGACCACGAAAGTTTGATGAAGAAAAATTTTCCACCTTTTCAATTACCAGCGCATACACTATGCTTTCCGTCGGCGCTGGAAAGACCAAGTTCATCTCCATCAGTGCGACCGCAGGCGCCAAGTTGAAATGGTCAATTTACTCCGATGGAGAGTTCGGTTTTGGAATTTTCTTCGCACACGACTCGACCGAAACGGACGAAACAAAAATGAAAATGATCTATCCGCAGTTTTATCGCGTTTCCGCTCCCAGCATCGTTCCCATGGAGGAAACTATTCTGTGTGAAAAGACTGGCGTTTACAAGTTTTGGATCGATAATAAGACGGCGTGGTTGTACACTCTTAAGATTCACTATCAAATCTTTCTTCAGTGATCGTTTTGCCGCGCGAGTTTGTCGCGTGGCTGATCTGTTCGTCGAGAAAATTTCCCTTTAATCAAGCCGATTGACATTTTATTCATCATAACGCAACTTTTTGTCTCTCTCTACCACTTCTCAGGCATCGAACATACTACAAAAATTTGTGATTTTATTAAGCAAGTTATTCGTTATACTCTCTCAGTAATCGCATAACTAATTTCACTCACACTTCTTAATTTTTTAAGTATGTTCGACGCTACTTGTTGTACTTGTTTAGTTGTACCATTGTTTGCAGCGTTGAATTCAGATGCATACGTTGATCTCAAAAATTACAGAAGATTACGGCGGGCTTAAAAAAGACCTCTCGCGCTCAAGTCACGCCTACAAAACAGCGCGATCGCTGATGTATGCGACAAATAAAGAGTGCCGCTTTTTAATTCTGTCGTGCGCGCAGTACTAGCACTATTTTGTGGGCTTGAGCATGAGAGGTCTTTTTTGAGCCTACCGCGATCGTAGGCAGAGCTATAAAAGTAAGCCAACTGAATCTAAATTGAATTTAAAATATGTGCATTGATCGTGCTGCTGTTGTTGCGCGGACTGTAAATTCGCATCCACAATGACTCATCACTTCCGGCGGCAAGCGACCCGACTGCGAATTGGCGTCCACAATGACACAAATCGGATGTGAACGATGCTAATTATTCGCGGTCGATAGCGATCGCGCCATTGTCACCCTTTTCCTGTAGAAAATCAATGTATAACGATCTGCGCAACCTTGTGATCTAATTGAAATGATTGCCTGCTGGTTGCGCATACAGCTTACTAGTTCGGTTGCGTATAGTTGTAATCATGAATGCATTATAGAAATTATTTCAAGAGTAAAGTACATGAGCATATTCCACTTTAAGGCGAAAAGAACCAGTTTATAAAACTGGACCATGAATAAGGGCGATTCTCCCAGCATCCCTCGCGCTCGCTACTGCGCACCACCATCGTGGTGCGTGTTTGTATTCGCTCCGAAGAACTGGATCGTTGCGTCTGGTAGCGCTGGTTGGTTCTCGTTGTACTTGTTCGACACATTAATTAAATCTGTATTGAGCTAGGTAATTCGAAAAAGCTGATCGAAAAAGAAGAGAGCTAATTTTAATTGGCTTTTCATCTTAAGTCGCTTGTAAATTATTTTAATTAAGGTAGCTATTGAGAGAATGGTTGAAACGACGTTAACGCTCGAGGAAAGAGTAATGGTGAACGACTTGCGGAAAATGGTCAAGGACGAACTGACGCCCTCTTACGATACTGATTTCAATCTACTGCGCTGGCTACAAGGTCATAATTACGACACGAAAGTAGTCGTACCAAAGTTACGCTACCATCTGCGCTTTCGCAAATCTTGCTGGAATTTGGATGAAATGTCCAAACGTCCACGAGACCATCCCATCCAATCTCATTGGCCGTACGGTATCACCAGTATGTCGGAAAAGATCGAAAATACCATTATCAATATCGAGCAAGCCGGCCCGAACGATTATTGGGGCATGCTTCAGACGCACTCGGTAACGGAAGTCATGAAATCGCGAATTCAAGATTTGGAAGTTATGCTCATGGAGGTCATGAAGCTGGAGAAGGCTACGGGTAAGTTTTTTGTTTCACGCTTCCATACGCACTGCCATTGACTGATTGATAATTTAACTAATAAATGAGAAATATGATCGATAACAGTATGCTTTGCATATGTGCGCTTAAGGGCTGATATGTGACCGAGGCTTTGGCAATGCGAGCAATGCCGGTTAATAGATGATCTGTTAAAATAATTTCTTTATTTCCATCAACGCAGGTTCACACAATAAATTAGTGAAAACATAGTGTACAGGTGTAACGATTACGATTCCATAATCGTACTATTAGGTGCTATTGTTTTGGAATCGGAATTATACTGTGAGAAATAGCGTTTTTGAGAATTAGAATCGGAATCGCCGAAATCATAATTTCGGGAATCGTTACGCTGCTAGTTATACATGCGTGATACAGCGAGCCATTCATGTCATGTCTATTCAGAATTGTGGAGCATAAAATGTTGTCTAAGCCCCTTTGTTACATCACTTCAGGTAAACAAGCCTCAATCATCTACGTATTGGATCTGAACAGCCTCAACTTCGACAAGCGCTTGTTTTCGTTGGTGACTGGACCGTTGAAAACGTTGACGCAGTTCATGTCGGACCATTACGTCGAGCTGTTTAAGTACTTCGTCATTGTCAATGCACCGTCTTTCATGTACAATCTATGGCGGCTGATTCGGCCACTACTTCCTGAGCGGACCAAAGGCAAAGTGCGAATCCTGGGCGGCGACTGGCGGGAGCAGATTCTCGAATATTCCCAGCCATCAGCCTTGCCCGATTTCTGGAATATCGATGGGAATAGCACCTTTACCGCCAAAATTTTACCGTCAGTTAAATTTGACGAAAAACTCTACTACAGAGAAGATTACATACTTGGAGACACTTGTCAGCAGGTGACCGTAGCCGCCGGCAAAATTGAATACGTCACGATCGTCGCCAAACTAGGCGCTACTTTGAAGTGGACAATTCATGCTAATGGTGAATTCGGTTTTGGCGTGTTTTGCACTGACGATGAAAACGAAGAGGATGAAACGAAAATGGACATGGTCTACCCACAAATCACTCTAATGTCTGGCCCTACTGTAGTCCCTTTGAAGGACAGCGTATTTTGTAAAAAATCTGGCATTTACAAGTTTTGGCTGAGTAATCGACACGCCTGGTGGCATACGCTCAAGGTTCAATACGACATAAGCGCTTAATTCTTATCAGCCAATTATTTGGTGTGATGCTAATAAGCAAAACTGATTTGTTATAAGCGTAAACAACGTTATTTATTGGGCGCCCTATAGTTACAAACACGTGCGTTTTATAACTTTGCACTCGCTGCCGGCTAAAACGATGCAAACTGTTGACAATAACAGATTCTTTCATTTCTGTTTTCATATAAAGGCTGTTGCTCTTCGTTAACTTATTAGTGAGTGGCATGTACGCGATTCCAATCGGCAGCGAAATCAATTGTTATAACGGAACATAAGGATTGCTAATCTGAAGGATAACATTTTTTTGCATCTTGTTAAATTATTAGTGTAAAGTCCGTTGTTATGTTTCGCAAATGTTTAACTATGATCTATGCGATGCGCAATGTGTGATGGAGACTGACGAATTTTGTTTACCTTAAATCCATACTTAGTTACGAACCGCTGTTTTCGGCACGTTTCTGCTCACTCGCGCAATGCTCTAAGACAATCAATAAAAGTTCGCTTCGGCAATATGCATTATTGAACATAACAAGCCGTTTCATATTCTTACCCACTCCCACATATTACCATAGATAACGCCTGACCAACTACAACGCTGCATTCATGTACAATTCTACGTTTTTTATCTTCGCAAAAAAGTTAACGAGAATTAGTGGGTAAAAGTGCATTATACGAACTCATGTCATAGATTCTGAGCAAGGTGGGCGGTAGCTTCTTCGACAACTAATGAGCCCTTTTTTACTTCTCCACCTATCCACTTCAAAAAAATGGACGTTTCGCATTGCAAAGTAAACACGAAGACATCGAGTGGCAGAGGTCAGTTTTCAAATGGCAACCATTGAGAATTTCTTCGCTGCCTCCATAAATGAACTTTGAACGACAGAGCATCCTTCGGTCGGAAGAATCCGCCAGTCTCTAACCATGATAAAAGAAGACGAGCTAACCACTGCGGTGGATCAGTTGTTTTATTGGCCATATTTCCGCCCAATCGTGGCTCTATCGAACGTCGGAGGATGTTTTTGCTGCCCGCAAAAGAAAACTACCACTTATTGCTTACGATTGTATTCTATACTAATTTCCGTTCTTCTGTTGTATACGACCTACCGGTGTTGCGTGCCAGTATTTGATGAAGCGCTGAATTTGGATGTAAAAACGCTATTTAAGTTCTTTTTCATCGTTTATTACATTCTTAGCATTACATGTCAGCTTTTTGTGTCATTTTCCAGCAATGTTTTAATGGAAGTACTGCAAGAGGTCGACTGCGGTGATGAAAGTGTTACAGAAGAGAGAAAATCGCTGATTAAAAAGCAATTTGTGTTTTCTTTTATAAACGTAATCTTCAAAATAGTTTCAACTTTTGTAATGAAAGCATTATGCGCTTTCGAAGTCATTAAAATTGCGTACATGCCCGATGTGATACCAGGTGGACCGAAGCCACTGCTGCTTATTCCAACCTTTTTTGCGCAGGTATGCTTACTTGTTTACAAAGCACATTTCAGGACTAAATTTCAGACGGCGCTATCTGTTTCGATGGGATTATATACTCTGTTATGCGGCATATTGAAAGAAAACTTTATATTACTCGCAAATGAAATAGAAAAAGCTTCAGTTGACAATATTCGCATTCATCAGCAGCGCTATCAAAGGCTGGTAAGCGGCAGTGTATCTTTCTGTACGATATTTGCTGGTCGTGTCAACAAAAATTATCTAACGAGCTCGAACCCCTTAATAGGGCATTGCATATCACATCATATTACAATTATGCATACAAGGCAAGATTCTTAAAGCGAATCAACGGGAAAAGTCCAATAGAAGTGAACGAAATGGAAGACATTTTCAAATAAGCACCAAGTTTTAATTTAAATCAGGATATTGAGGATAATTGTACAAGCTCAGATGGTAGATTGCTTTAATCGTTGACAAAACGGTTGGAGAGTGCGTTTTTTGACAATCCAATAGAAATTGCTTTTCGTCAGGTATATTACGTCCGTCCCGATTACTGATGGCGATTACGTCTGCTTTGAGATAATCGAAAGGTAAGTGTGTAACTTGCCGCTGATTATCTTTTTCACTTCAAACAGATCGTTTCTCATCCAGAGAGACGTCACAGAGTAGCCATTATGCACGACACTGATATTTAGGTTAATGCTGCGAGAGCCCTGGACGGGTACTATTCGCGATACATTTTCTCATTTTACGCCTTGACGCTTCCCCTGGTGTGCTTCATAATGTACGCAGTAATCAGCGGTGATGGTTCCGATTTTTCTTCAAAGCTGGCTCTATTCTTCTGGGTGTCGGTTTCCGTCCTGAATCTGTTGCTGGTGTCCGTTCCTGCCGTTCAGCTCTATGAACAGGTATTTCACATTGTGTTAATTACGACTGCTATTTAGTTAAATCTCGAAGTTGATATATCACTGCGATAAAGACATTTCGAATAACTAGAATTAACCATTGATTAAAGCTTTGAGCCAATGGTTAGAATTTTCCTACAGAGAATACTGTCAGCCTAATTGCTGACCTTACTTTGAAATTTAATTCGGGCTTCGACTCTGGCTTTTTCATCCCTATAATTCATTTGGGTCGTCTGCTTCGATGCTAGTTACTCTTGAAAGCTAGCAGTTTCCCACGTCTAAAATAGAACGAGTGGTGTCTATATGCTTAATGAGCTTCCGAGAATACAAGTTTAAGAATGATTAATAATGGATTTCAGGCCCAAGAACCGCTTGATGCTCTATTCAAGCTGTATAATCGACAAGTATTGCAAATCAGTGCAATGGGCATGCAACGCTTTCACATGTTCGTGGAACAGCTGACACATTCGGATATCAGCATATCAGGTGGCGGTTTCTTCATCATCACTCGCTCAATGCTCTTAACCGTACGGTTTTCAAAGCCAGCTTACCGATAAGTGTTTTATTTTTTGCAGATTGCATCGGTGATTGTCAGCTACTTTCTCATCATTCTGCAATTTGCCATGGAGCAAAATCGCGACAGCCCCGCTGGCGATGCGCACAATATGACTGCGCGTTGACTGAATTGGAGTGTCTCGGAGCGAAAACCTTTGCACTACTGTTATATACATTTCTGTTTATCATGTTATTGCGTCTAAAATATGAATTATCTCGATTATTCGATCCATTCCACTGCTTTTTTTGAAGCATAAAGATTGAAGAAATACTTTTGAAGGGCAGTTTGAGTGTACATATCTGCGATGAAGTGAAATCGGTAGTTTTGCTTGCTCAAATAGCCGTCGTAGCGTTCGTTATTTCCATGATAAAGCGAAAGGGAGGAGGCAAAAAATATACATTCCGATTCCTATTACTGGAAGTGATGCAATTTGTGCATTTTTGTATGCGCATGTATAGAGAGAAAATGCTCGATGACGTAGTTATTTTTATGCCATTACTCTGTTTGTCGCGCGCACAGTTGACCGCATATTGTCGTGAGTTGGTCTCTTATCACTAGAGAAGGACGAAATAAAAATATAATCGCCGCTGCACCGTGTATCGGCGTTTCTTCCAATTCTTTACGTTGTTTTTGGTTAAATATTTAAATTTCGCTGTGTGCATATGTTGTGATTGTGTTGGAAGCGCCAAGTTAAAGCTTTTGAATACGCCTTTTTCATTACAACTGCCTTAGATATAGGGTAAAGCGAGATCTATAATGGGGACCGAATCGGATAGAGCCGATAACCAGCATCATTCTCCAAGCAAGAGAGCGGGATCTATTCGCAAGCGGCTGCCATCTTCTACTTCAAGTCCACGCCAGCCTCAAGCGTCGCCGCCCAAGTCGCCCCCCGTCGATATAGGAGTCAAAACGCCCAAGTATGTGCTCAACTACAGTCAAAATTTTTCTGTCAGTAACATAGAGCCGCAGAGAACACCTTAGCACGTTTGATACTGGAAACTAACTAGAACACATTTGCTACGATGTTCACAGTATTAACTCTTTCCGATACGGAACTAATACTTCATTTTCTTGCTACTGATCGAGAAATTGCGACTAAAAAGGCCGTTATAGAGTTGACGTGCGACATCGCAACGTCCGAAATCTACAGGTCAATTACCAAGAATTAATCAACGTCCGTTTCGTAATTCTTGGTAATTGCACTATAGATTTCGGACGTTTCGACGTCGCACGTCAACTCTATTACGCCCTTAACCCTTGGTGTCAAAGTGGGATGATATAATAAGATAAAATTTGCAGCCAGTATCCTCCGGACAGGCCAATCCACCAGGCTCAGGACTCTCTCTTCAGCAGCAGCTCGGGATGGACCAACTACCGCGGCTTTCTCAACCTCTCCATCCTTCTCTTGGTTGTTTCCAACGGTCGAGTCGCTCTCGAAAATATCATCAAGTATGGCATTCTCATCAGTCCCTTCGAATGGCTCTCCTATGCGCTCCACGACCCCTGGAGGTGGCCCAATTTCACCATGGTTGTTCTCTCTAACATCTTCGTGTTCGTCACTTTCTTCTTCGAGCGGAAACTTGGTAGGCGTTGACGATTTAATGACTAAACTCCCTGTCACCTCAATTCGCCATTCTTGCACATCATTTCGTCACTCTTGCATACAATTTCAACGCTACTTTGACGAAATGATATGCAAGAGTGGCGAATTGAGGTGACAGGGAGTGTATTTAATTGCAATATGAATTAATATGATTCACAGCCATGTTATATGTAAAACGCAATCAATAATAATATAAGGTAAATTCCCGCAGCCAGCGCCCAGTTTCGTAAAATGTTGAGAAATGAGGAACTGAGGCGCGCGTCCATTTGTTGAAATTCAAAACTGACCAATCGGCGTGCGCCTAAATTCCTCAGTTCTCAATTCTCAGCGACTCAACAAGTTTTATGAAATTTGCCCCAGAAGTGACTGAAGCTCTCCTTCACTTTATTATCATTCTTAATTTGCAAGATTCTTTAGAGAGTGGAACGTTTTCGAATCGGTTCGCCGCTTGGTTCTACTCGATTCTGTTCACGTTACACCTGGGGGCGCCGGTGGTTGTGACCCTGCACGTGCAAGGCAATCCGTTCTTTGCGGCGGGGATGATGTCCCTCTACGTCGTCGAGTTTCTCAAGCTCTTCTCCTACGCCCACGTCAATTATTGGTGTCGCTGCGCCCGCATTGCTGCCGCCGAGAATCAAACAAAATCGCCGGTCAATCTTGCGACGGTATTTTGTTGTTTTGCGCTGTCTCAACTTTTTCAAATCATGAATACAGTGAAATCTGCTTATACTAGTGCTTCGGGGGTTGATCAAAATGACCGATATTAAGGAAATATTGGTATCACCCGAAACTGGTGTAAAAAAATTCTACTGTGTCTCGGATTATCTCATATAAAAGTCCTACGGCGTTTCCACGAGCGAGTATTTTGGCCCCTACTCCCAAGAATCAGTCTGTAGACGTATTTTCTAGAATTGTCTTAATCGACTGATGAGCTTCTTTCAAATTATGAATAAAAGCCTCAAAGCTTTTGCTGTTGATTACATGCAAGTTCTCCGAAATTGCACAAAAACTGTTACAGTATAAAGTCATAAAGTGGTTGACGAGCGCTGACGGTACTCCCTCGATTAGCTGTTAATATATCATTTAACAGATTATTTCCTGGGTATATTTTGAAAATATCCAGCAATTCTAAAAAGCGGAATTATCTTTCAGAAGAAAGACGATCGTTACACTTATCCAAACAATCTGACGCTTTCCAACCTGTACTACTTCATGTTCGCGCCCACGCTCTGCTACGAACTCAAGTTCCCTCGCTCTCCCGGCATTCGCAAGACCTTCGTTATCAAACGTCTTTGCGAGGTTGGTCTCTTTCACTAATATGTCGTACGGTGATATACGGTAGGAGTTAAGTATACTGTATTCGTATTAGGCACATGTAAAAATAAACGATACCGTTTCTTTTGCAGTTGGTGGGGTTGTCATTCGTGGTAGGGGCTCTGAGCCAGCAATGGATCGTGCCCTTGCTGAAGAACAGCATGCAGCCGTTCAGCGACATGAACTTGGGACACTGCATCGAGCGCGTCCTGAAACTGGCCATCCCCAACCATCTCATCTGGCTGCTCTTCTTCTACGTCGTGTTCCACTCCGCTCTCAATCTTATCGCCGAAATCCTCCGCTTCGCCGACCGCGAATTCTATCGGTGCGTATCTATTATGTCATTCCTTATATTCTGTCATGTCTACTGTAATAAGGACATTTTCCGTATTAATTTGACTATAAAAATGTCCGTTTTGGTTTGGAAATTGTCCTGTTTGGTTGGGAAATTATCTGACTTGGTTTGGAAATTGTCCTTATTAAATTGGAAATGGGATATTCTGTCATTTTTCGAAATCTTTGAATTAATATATCTCAGTGGGAAATGATCGCGTGGGATTGTTTTTAAATTTTAAACTCATCCTTTGGGATGCAAAATGAAAAAAATTAGCCCACGGCGATCTTTTCCCATTGAGATAAATTAATTCAAAGTTGTCGAAAAGCGACAGAATATATGTAACAATCTAATATTTACCGTTTTCTTTGTTCTTTCGTTCGTTCGTTCGTTCGTTTTATAATTAGTTAAGCAGAAAGAAAAACTTAGTTATCGTACAAAATAATCAATTACTTAAAAAATCTAGTACTCTATAACTAAGCATTAAATTAAGTTAAAAAAACCTTAGTTACTCTCAGAATTCCTTCATCAGTAACAGGGAAACCGTCTACCCTGGGGATTTCCTTGATGATATTTGAGCCAAAATATGCTGCAATTGGTGTTCTACGATATTTTCTTTGGACCGTTGTTGTTTACTGAAAATGTTGACGACACTTGATATAGTCGAAACACTGGTCGTAATTTTATGCATTTGCAGAGATTTCTGGAACGCGGAAACAATCTCCTACTTCTGGAAGACGTGGAACATACCGGTGCACCGATGGGCGTTGCGGCACATCTACAAGCCGATGATGCGTAACAAGTGGAGCAAGCTGCAGGCGTCGATCGCGGTGTTCTTCGTGAGCGCCTTCTTCCACGAGTACTTGGTGTCCATCCCCCTGAGCATGTTCCGTTTGTGGGCGTACTACGGGATGATGATGCAGGTCCCTCTTAGTATACTCACCGACATAATGGGCGGCGGAAGGGCCGGGAATATTATCGTCTGGCTATCGCTCATTCTCGTTCAGCCAATGGCCATTCTTATGTATGTCCATGATTGGTACGTTCTTCACTACACCTAGGCTTCTTTGTTGCTTCTTATTGTTATTCTTCTTTCTTTTCTTCTACTTGCCTCGCTCTTCCTTCTAGTAGGTTGCTCTAATAATTCATGCTCGGAATTCCGGCTTCTCCCATTGTTTGTTGATGCGATGGAGAGTGGCGCTTGGAAGCTTAAGCAGGTGGATACTAATTAAACGCTTGCTGACGGTATGAGACCTTTGGTGAATACAAAGTCTCAAGGTCGCTAAAGGCCTGAACATACTTTTTAAACGCACGCCGCTGCGGCGTGCGTTAAAAAAGTATGTTCAGGCCTAAACTGCAAGTCTGAACCGGCTCCGACAAGGGGACAATTTCGTAAAACTTATGTAAAATATAGAAATTTCATCAGTTTACGTTAATTTGATGAAATTAGCCCAAGAGCAGATAATGGTGTTGGAGATTCGCTGCATGTGCACAAACTTTTAAGCAACCTAATATAATATGCTGCTAATTGTTATTGCACCAGTCGCTGTTGCCCGCGTCATATTTCTTTGGCAGAGCTGCTTCGAGATGATTTTCACAGCATAGCGCGCATTCTCATTACATATCGTCATGAAATGCGCCTTTATGAAATATATTGTTCATTTACATGTTGTTACGTAATACGATTCAAAGTAATAGGTTCAAATTTGCCGCCCCCACAGTAGTTGTTCAATTTGCTGATATTGATTTTTCTGTCTACATATAGCGCTCTGAATGCTGTACCAAATCGCCGCAACGCAGGCTATCCTAATGGCCTTTTGCATGATTAAATTCTGCCTTATTTATCGAAATATATCGATTTATTGTGCTCAGATAGTATTTAATTCTTACAAAGCTATATGCGCGCCATTCTATTTCTATCTTTCATTGCCTTTTTCGATGACATGTGACCTTAATTATGTTCTGATGAAAGATGCTAGTTGTTGTTTATACCTAGTTACTTTCCATATTGAATTGATACATGACAGAATAAACATATTTCCTTCGCTTGCGTTCTATTCCAAGTATTCTCAGAGTCATCGGTGCAACATGTCCGGAAATACGGCTGCTTTTTATATGAAATCCTTCGGCATTTGAATCAGATATTGAAGTCGCGTTTGAAAGAGCTTACTTGCGATTAATTTTGTAATTGTCATACGTAAAACGCCTAGGATATTTAACATACGATCCCATCACACAGTATAAATCGTTTATACCGAAGGGAGTGTAAAGATATGAATTGTCATACTTGACCGGTAGAGGCGATTTACTACTATCAGTGCCGGTAAAAACGTTAAAAACGATTTGTACAGTTATTTAAGCGATAGCGGTAAAACTTTTTTGTAGAGTATTGGTAATTCTTGAATCCTATCAGAATCATATCACCAGTGCAACAATAGTGTGTCCATTGTCCCGCGAAAGGCCCGTGACACTCACATTTTGCAGATGACGGCCCTTCAGCAAAATTTTCGTTGCCACCCATATCACTACAAGAGCGCGCCGTGGTTCGTCTTTGGAACCACGCGAACGACGGACGACTCGGTCGTTTTGGGCGCCACAGACGCCATAGACGCCTTGCACGAGATTGTCCTCACCAAGGAGAACAAGCGTGCTCTGCTCGGAAATGTCCCTGATAATCAAGTCGAATCTAATTGGAAGTCTGTGCTTATTTACTTTTTTTGCTAATTTTATTGATTAATTGTATGGGGTAGGACTGTATTTTCGGTTCTCGTGTAGGTACAGCTCACTATTTCTTCATCAGTAACAGAAAAACCGTCCACCAGAGCTTTCCCTTGGCGTTACTCCTGTTAAATATACGCTTAAGTTGGCGTTCTACAGTACCCCGTTTGGACCTTTATCACTGATTTGCACACTTAGACAAAATATTAGTGTTTGAATCATTCAAATTCCTTTACTGCTTTTTCTTGATAAGCTTATGTTCAAATACATTTATTTCAGTGAGGCATTCGCCAAAGATCGTTTTGAGATCATTGAACGTCAGGGTCGAGTGAATATTCGGCTGAATTCGGGCGCCTCGCAACCAATCGCACTGGACGATCGCAGCGGTCAGGCGCGAACGGTGGTCGCCGAGCTGTTTGCAGCGGCCGTTGCTCGCATTCATCGCCTGAATGAGGTTGGTGCGTGTTGGAACGTTGACAATAAAATTATATTGAATAAACCGCCAATCAATCACTATGCATGCTAGGATACTAGTCCTCTTACTCTGATTGTGCGCTTCTTATTAAATGGTTGGTCGCACTTTGCTTCGTTTAGCGCTTATGGTGAGTCTTAATTGAGAGATACAGTATACTTGCAGTTTCATTGTCAGTAAGAACAAATGATAGACTGAATTAGGCAATCTCTTTCAGAGTCAATGGCGCAACCTAAAACGCAATATTAACATAATAATATATGTTAATTTAGAGTTTTGAGTCATTTTGGGCTTTGACATAATTTCAACTTTTGAGCCATTTTGAATTAATCTTTGATTACGCTCTGTTTGTTATAGGATGTGAGCAAGAAGACAGAGGAAGCGGCAAGGGCGCTTGAGCCAATCCGTCTTGGTATTACCAGTCCACGCTCCAAAGCGAAGAAGCCTCCCGTACGTTTTGTCTCCTTCTTTTACCATTGATCAGCGCACCACTACGATTGTCGCTTTAGAAAGCGGTCAATGAGTCGCTCGTCAATCCCGGCCAGCGAAAGCGGAAGAAGGCGACTGGAGTTCAGTTCGATGACGACAGTGATTGACCATAGGCATATGATGGCAGGAAGTGGCTGTTCAAGAAGGCCAAAAATCGCGTTCTGTAATATAACCGTTGCAGTTTATTTTTGTAAATTTAATACTCAGTTTTGTATGATCAATTTACGAAACTGAATGGCAGAGTCACGATATTGAATAGCAACGGCTATATATGAGCGCTCCTTAAGCATAAGTGTCGAACACCAGTGCAATGTATTTAGCTCCCCGCGAAATCTTTCATACGTTTGGAGGCGAAGAGCTGAATTTTGTGCGGAAAGATATGGTAAATACAAAATATATCGTATTGGTGTTAGGCACTTGTGCCTTGATGCCAGGCTGCTCGGCCATTTCTCTGTTTCTCGATGCTCCGTCATTAGGGCTGTGTCATTTTGTGAGCGCTTCTTATCGGGCTGTAATTGTGATCAGTGTGCGCTTGAGAGCTGCTGTACATCGAGGCGTCAAAGACCAAAGTATATTGTCCATAAAACGTGATTGTTTGACTTATAAATTTTAATCCTCAACTTACTGATTTATAATTGTTTTTGCCGTGCAATGTATTTGTTTATTGATGTTGCTTTTACTACCGGTTCTGCTCCTGGAATGGTTTACTTCTTGAGCAGTACTCCTAAGCGATCGACTGCTCATCACGTGATTAAGTCAAATGCGTACTTAATGAGGATTCCAAGTCAAGAAACAAGCGTTCGACATTGATAGCTCACTTCAACCGTTGCAAAATATGCATCAAATTCAACTCGGTTGAATGTGCAGGGATCTCAAGTCCAGAAAAATCGTCTATGCATTCATAAATGTTGATCTCGAATTTCGCAATTTTGTAATTTCGGAATCAAGCCTAATTTAAAAAATGATAAGCAAGAAGAAGATTAATTTTAATACAAAATTTGAGATGGTTTTGTATGTATTCTCAATCGCTCTGCGCACGAAATTAAGGACTATGAATATGCAACTTGCAGCAACCTCAACATCAAATGGCCTTTCAATTCACACTTTAATAAGACCACTTTTACCTTCAAAGGTGATATTCTCCTACTCAAAAAGACATGTCAAATCAGTATGGAAACAGGCCCTCTGTGAATTGGAGAGTGCTGTTTGGTTTGAAAAGTGTCCTTATTAGAGTAAAAGTATTAAGGCCAACTTATGCTAACTCTGCATTCTCTTGATCAAAAAGGCTTAGCGTTGAATTATATCTTTATCGTAAAATCAATGTGTGCTGTGAGACCAGCCCAACATGTACTTGATTTAGGGCGTGCACTGATAATGTTGTTTACGTTGCTGTGTAAAGCTGATTCATTACCGAGCTACTATAAGTAAAGGGACATTTGCTTATCTGCTTTGACAGCACTCGGCGCGGTTGTTCCTCTGTGCTATTCGATCATCACACGCCTTTTGGCTTGCCCATTTTATGCATGTTCATGGTCGGAACTTACATCTACCAAAATAAAATGCCGCTAATTAGCGTTAAGTGCAGCAAGTGATTACTGCGCGCCACCTATGCGCTATCACATTTAATTGTGGCAAAGCGCAAATTTCGAATATAGTGAGGTGTAAAAACCATTTAGTGCACTTTGCGCTCGTTAAGGGAAGGTTTACGATAGGTAAGGTGTAAGTTCCGGACCCCCATTTATGCCTTGCAGCGTTCGCTCATAGAAATCGAAGCGACGACTGTAGCCTCACAGTTACTCTTCAGTCGGTCAAGATGTGGCGTGGTTGGTGGCTTGCAATTGCGGCTCTGTTGGCGCCGATCGCGAAGGTCGACGGCGGATTCGCGCTGCACATCAGCGACTTTCATCTAGACAACGACTACAGTCCCATGAACGGTGACATCAGTTTCTACTGTCACAGTAGCACGAACGGCACGAGATTGGGCGATTACGGCGATTACATGTGCGACGCTCCAAAGGTAGCTGAATTCATCAATGAGAGATCGGATAAGTGTAAGTGGATGGGAGACGATACAAGTAGAGTAGATTGATTTCCTGAGCGACCCTCTGCCGATTATCCTTAAAACTGCACCCTACCCCGTATCCATACTAAAATTGAATTAGAGGTCGCATGATATATCGCTGTAACTGTTAGCGCTACTTGTTTGCCGTTATTGTTCATCTCTAATGAACCCAGAGTACATTTGTCAGACCGACTCTATGGTAATCTCTTACCTTGACAACTTACTAGTTCGTCTTTTTTGCAGTCATTGGTGAAAAACGCGCTGAATGCTGCAAGCGGAATCAACCCGACGCCGCAATACATATTTTGGACCGGCGATAATGTTCCCCACATAGACAACAAACTCTACAATAGCTCAGGTATACTGAAATATGTTTATAATGGTACTTGGTGGACAGGCCAATATTAGCGATTTAAGAGAAATCTATATAAACAAGTGGCACTATAATTTTCATTCAATTTTTGATCGCGCCCTGTAGAGCTACGTATAATTCTTGCTCAGCTGTTATCTCGTCCCATGCTACGCGTGTAGCAAAAACTAGCCCGCGCTCTTAGTTTGAGCTGATTTATGCGTGTACGCTCGCCTATAGCGACGTATAAGCCAAAAAATAAGCAGAAGAGCAAACTTTTCACTCAGGGTACATGGCTTCCTATGACGCGATTAGAATCGCAACATTCTAATCCCTCTTATTTGGTATTTAACACGGCGCTTCATAATAATTACCCGGGTCTGTTAAGAACATCAATGCACTGCAGTAATACGTCTCAAGGGAAACTCCTATCAGCCTTAGCTGAAAGGAGTATACCGTAGATTGTTTTTAGCTAACTATGGCAGGCTGTTTAGCGCTAAGTTAATTATGAAATAAAACATATGATACACAGCCAGTTTGTCATAGGTAGCTGAAGACAATGGACCGGTTTCATATCGCGCACTTTAGCTAAAGTCGTACCTAACACGATGATAAAGGCCGGGTTTCATATCGCGTACTTTAACTAAAGTCGGACTTTACGCAATGATAAAGGATAGACGTAAAGTACGACTCTAGCTAAAGTACGCGATGTGAAACCGGCCCAAAGGATAGGCCTTAAGTACGACTTTAGTTAAAGTACGCGATGTGAAACCGGCCCAATATATGGTACATTCCTTTCGGCGAGGGATAATCGCAGTTCCCCTTCAACTTCTATTCTCGTAGAACACTCTCCTGCTGCTTTAGATGTCGTACGGAATATTCAACAAACTACGGCTCAACTGATTGCGGCATTTCCGAATGTATCTAAGATCTTTCCCGTGCTTGGGAATCACGACTACTGGCCATCCAACGGCTTTCCTGACCAACAGAATCCTGTGTACAAAGGCGCGTTCGACCAGTGGAAGCAATGGATCGGCGATCAGGCCGCGGTGAGCAGATTGCGCGCTCCTTGCTCATTTTTCGTTCACTTTCACCGCATTTCATCCTAATATGGCACTCTTTCATTCATTTAGTCAAAATCGTACTCAATTTCGTCCTCTCTGCATTCAATCAAAACGCTATTTTGACGAAATGAATGCAAGTGTCAAATTATGATGAAAGACGGCGTATCTAGACTTTAGTGAATACGGCCTCGTTCGTTGCTAATCACAATTGATGTAATGCTCACAGCTAGAATTGACCGGGGTTTCCACCTTAAAGCAAAACACCATTTTTCATCAAGAATGATAGTTGTTTCTTGATTTCTACATGCGTAATTTGATAGAAAGAAGCGCTATCGATTTTCAAGCAGTTTACCTTGTACAATCTTAGATATCTTGTTAATGATCGCAACTTGTGTTTATAAGTAATGCTTTTTTTCAGTCAACTTTCCTAAAAGGCGGCTACTACAAGTACAGTTTGGACAGCAAGACTACGCTGTTGGCTCTAAACACCAATTTGTACTACAACGAAGACGGCTATTTTCCGAACTTTACGAATCCTGCCGACCCCGCTGACCAGTTCGATTTCATGGAGCAGGAGTTGTCCAACGCCACAAAGAACGGCCAATTCGTTCATATAGTGGCCCACATTGCGCCCGGAGGTAACAGCGCTCATACTTTAGCTTCATTCATTCCTTATGTTTGAGCAGATTTTTTTCTGTTCTCAAAATATTTCCTTGAATTGCGTCAATTCAGGCGATTGTATATTATTCGATGAGTCAGTAGAGACATTCGAAAATTGCTTCATAATTTAATATTATATTGGTCCCGCAACGAAGCGCGTGCTACCTAACTTGGTGCTACTGTGGCTCTACTAATTTGTTCTTCCCACTTTTCATCCTTTATGCTAACGGAAGAAAGCGGGAATAGCGGGCATGTGCAGCCATTATTTGAATTCGCGCTGAAACCTCTTCGTTGCGAGATTATAACTTATTTTCTTATTGGCGAAGAATACCGTATTTCTTCCAATAATCGCCCTGGGCGATTATTTTTTCAACCCCGGCTTGAGGGGGGCGATTATTGGAGGGTGGGCGACTATTGGAGGATGGGCGATTATTATTTCGATCGATGTTTGAGTGAAGGCGCTTGT
>NIUQ01002841.1:0-20134 GCA_002796945.1 Plectus sambesii
GTTGGCGAGGAGGAAGTCCCTGGTCTCACGAACAAGGCGCGTCTCGCCGAGCGCCATTCGAACGCCGGCGCTGGTGCCGCCATCGGCGTCGAGCAGGGCTGCCTTGGTGGTGTTCAGCTTGGCGGCCAGCGTGTCGGCCACGGCGTTCGCGCCCAGGAAGAGCGCATTCCACGTGTGCGACTGGCCGGCGTTCGCCTTTACCTTCGCGTCCTTTGTTTTTTTGAATGAAGACTTTGCATCCGCGTCCGGAAACGCGCTCCCGCCGTTCGGAGCGTCTCGCTTCTCTTCGCCTGGCAGTAGGTGCAGCATTCGACCCTGAATCAAGTCACTGAATGATAGAGTTACGGTAACCTCGTATTCATTCTTGCGAAATAACACCCTTTATTCGATATCTTAACTGTAATTTGGTTTTTCTGGTCGAACCTGGTCAATTTGAATTACGATGATCAAGCAATTAAAAGTGTTACTGTGAAGTTAAAAGGTCATGTTATGCTTTCAGAATAACAGGTATTATTCAACGTGCTAACTATAACATAGTCTTATGATATCTATATTTTTATGCTAGGAGGTTTTCAACGATTTTTCTTCATTATAAAAGCATGAAACTAAGAAACAAATATCACACTTATCTCGAAAAAATATGTCTTGTTTTAAAGTATAAGCAGGGCGAAATGTCAATTTTTACTGAACATATGTTGCAACAAAAGAGACTATCAACGTATATCTGGCTACTGAGCTTCACAGTGAAGAAGAACGAAAAAGTAGCAATGAAACATACCTGGAAAATAGTGCCATCTAGAGCGGCGTAGGCGGCGGCTGCATTCTCAGGAAACACAAAAGTGACGACGGCGAAGCCTTTCGACTTGCCCGTTTTCTTATCAACCACCAGCGTCAAATCGGCAATTTCACCATAAGTACTAAAAATATTAGCCGTATTACATCTTCTTACTGTGCAAGTATAATATAAATTGCTTATATCGATATACGGGGAACGGCAGATTTTGACTGGTATAAGCGATTACTGTTATGAATGATTTTCATCCTGCACAAAACAGGGTGACAATCCGGGACGGGTCAAACCTGACCGCTATGGGGGAATCACTATTATAAACGAAACCACTATAAACGATTTCTTCTCTACAACAAAACACTTGCCTGAATAAGGATTCGAGTGTTTCTGTCGTGCAGACGTATGGTAGATTGCGCACGAATAAACGGCCAGTGTCCAAAATAGCGGCAGTGATCTTTTCATTTTCCGTTTTTCGGTCTTCAGGGGCCTCTGGCTCTTCTTCTTCCGCCGCTGCGGCACCAGAGCCACCGCTCGTCGGCACTTTGGCGATTTCAACCTTAAACATTTCAAATAAAACAAAAGTTACACAACACGTTAAACTCAATATATTTGCATTTGATGAGTTAGCATGCGAATTTAGCTGTTTTCTCGCTCTCGTGGAAACAAGCTCTAAATGGACAGATATGTAAAGGAATGAAGATTGTACGATGCTATGATATATTCTTGAATGTCGCACATAAATGATCGACAGTGTACAAAAACAAAAGTAGTTTTAAAACCTTGAAGCCGCCGAGGAATTCGCCAGTTCTTTGCAACGCTCGGCGGACATCGGGCATGCGGTTAAAACTGATGAAGGCCGCGGCTTCGACCTCGTTGCGGACGATCTTCATCGCCTTCAGTCGGATAGGCGCCAACCACTCTTTTACACTTTTCTGCTTCACCGATGGCGGAAGGCCTCGAAATGTCAACGACAGCTTCGTGTCGCCTGAAAGAGATATCTTTATTTTTTGATCTCTATTTATTTCCTATTATTTACCTATCTTGCAAGATACAGAGTTCCATTCATTCTACCACAGATGATATTGATAGAAATTAAAATGAAAACTAAGGAATGCCCAGCATAATATTTAATATCATTTTTCATTTTATTTGAGACACTTTCCATAGCATAATGGATAGATTTCTTTGTAAAAACTCAACTCAGCGTCCGATTTGATTTGGAAAGCATTCAGTTTCAAGTGAAAATGACATAGATTCTTGATCTATGCGTACAAATAAGCGATACAATTTTGTTATGGACTGTCGGACCACGATTCAATGATCATCTAATTTTCTTTCCAATGATAAACTGCGAGTGTACTTGTGCGAGATCATCGCAAAATGAGTGTCCGCGCCAACTGGTCAATGAGTCAACTCAACGCGAGTAGCCCATAGCTCGCAGAGCGGTTCTTTCTAGGGGGAGCACTATGCCGAGAGCGACTATGAAAGTATCGAAATCAACAGGAACCCCTCCATATCGTCCCACCCTATGCCCACACTTTTATACCCCGTTCACCATATTGAAACACAAAGTTGACGGGTTACCGGAAACACCACGGAGAAGTTGAACGATGAGATCATCGGTCGCCTCCACTTGTTGGTCCTCGTCTTCCTTTGGCGTGAATAGCCCAGTCTTATTCTGTACCTCCAGAAATTCGGCAAATTTCGGATCTTTGTTGGGATCAATCTTCGATTTTTTGGCAGCTGCTTGATATTTGCTAGTTTTCTCTTCTGTACCAGACGGATTCAGTTGCTGATAGGCGCTACTGTCCTTGGCATACTTGCTCCAAGCTCTTGGCTTTGTTTCGTCGCCAAACGGCTTGCACACTTCAACCTGCAGGCCAGAACACATTAAATTCAATGCGGCTGATTACAGCATAGGAGCCAATAAAGCCATCACATATACATACACGCGCGCATTGACCATCACTTCGCCTATAATCCTGCTCACAAATGATACAAGGTTGAGATTTACACTAAAAAAGGATGGCTGAAACTTTAATATTCTAAATTTAACGCCTTCCAAATTGACAAATTGCATTTTTAAAGAAAATCCAAATCAATCCGAATCAGCTACACAAAAAGCGATTAAAAGTAGATTTAACCCCACCGAAGACATACCTCTATTCGAGACGCGTTGATGAATGTTCGATCAAGATGGTGACGAGCATCTTCAGCGTCGCGCTCGTTATCGAAGCCGACGAAGGCGAACCTCCGAAATTTACCCTCGCGTGTGTACTTCAGCTGGCAGTCAGTGACTGTACCGCGCTCCGAGAACATTGCGCGCAGTTTCGGCTCCGTCATGGTCGCCGGAAGACCTTTCACAATCAACCGAGACATTTTCTCTTCGTTCTTACTCAACTATATCTGAAATCGTTGAAATATTATACTTTCGTCGTGGCTCGACAGAAGCACGCTAGTGGTCAGTCAATTAAATTAGGTAAATCAGCCAGAAATGTAGAAAATTAGTACTCTATCGAGGCCTGCTGTTATTAATGTGAAAATTACGAAAATATTTAACAGTTTTTGCCATTTTTAATTCAAGAAATATCGAAATACTAGGCGTCGATCGTCATTTTACGGAAATCTAACATTGTATAAGGTTCGGGTATACGGTATTCTCAGGCAAAGTGCCAAGAACTTTGTGACGTAAATAACTGTGTCAGCTGGACTGGTTGTTATGGAACGTTATTAAATTGCAAAATAGTTATAAAAAGTGATAAATTAGGCTTGTAAATGAGAGAATAATCGAATTAGCGAACCAACTCAAATCGCCGCGAGCCGGCAGATAAACTATCGTCGACTTTCCCGATGAACAACGGCCGGGAAGAGCGCAGCGGCCGCTGTGGACGGTGGGTAAAACGCGTCCTGACCGGCGGAGAGTCATGGACGCATCACCATCTCTCCGTCTTTCTCCTCACATTTTCAAGGCAAATCGATTTTCCTTTTAAAATCGCGCAGTATTTACAAAGATTTCCTCCATCTTTCAGTTACGCCTTGTTTCACGCCACTCGCAAGACGATGAGCACTGTGAAGTCGTCGTTCATTGATCAGTGGATGGCGCTGCCGTCGAATTCTTCCCTGCTTCCATCACGACCGGCGTTTTTCGCAGACCGACAAGACGCCTCAGCCTTCCTCGGTCTGCTGGACGGAGCCTTTCTGGGCGCGTATGCGGTGGTGCGTACCGAATGTCATTTTGTCGCCATAGTTATGGTTACTGCGACCGCATTTTGATCCCCTCACAAATCTAAAAGCCTCTATTAGTAGTCTAATTTACTTCCCCAGCGCACTTACATGGATCTTTGCTTATCCATACCATTAAAATGTACCGTATATTATTTTTAGCTGTGCATGATAAGCTGGCTGCGTGCGATTCATGTCAATTTATCTTGCAATTAACTTTCCTTTAAGCCGTTTTGTCAAACATAGCTAATATTTACTAAATTATTAGGAATCGCAATAATACTTATTAGTAATACTATAATCTAAGATGGATTTCCAAGAGCCTGGGGGGTTACGGAACGTCTTCAATAAAATGACATCATTTCAGGGATTGTTCATCAGCGGAATACTCGGCGATCGTTTCGAGCCGCGTCTAGTTCTAACATTGGGCATGTGGACATCAGCGCTCATGGTGGCTGTTACCGTTCTGTCTTTATCGAAGCATACATTTCATTCAAATATTTCAGACATTTTTGTTTGGCACATTGACGGAATGGATGTCGATCTATTCGAAGCCGTTCTACATGATCACTTGGATGTTGTCGGGTTTAGTTCAGTCGAGTGGATGGCCAATGGAGGTGAGTCATCTGTGGCGCAATCAAAAGAAAAGAAAGTATTTGCAGGTGTGCATAATGGGCAATTGGTTCGGCCACGGAAGTCGTGGCGCTGTACTTGGCTTGTGGTCGGCTTGCGCTAGTGTCGGAAATATTATTGGAACTTTGCTAGCTGCTCATTTTCTTCACTTTGGTTACGAGGTTGAAGTGGAATCATCACTTTGTGTAATGCCTTTTGTATCTCTTTTCAGTATACTTTCCTCGTCAATTCGAGCCTGTTGTTCGCCGGCGGCTTCGTCATCCTGTTTGGAATGGTTTCCGCTCCACGCGACATTGGTTTATTTGCAACTTTTCGTCATTCGACTGTTCTTACCTGTCATCTAAAACGTTCAGGTCTTGCCGATCCAGCTGAGACCAAGGACGAACAAGACCGTGTTATTGAAGCAGTTACAGAGCGACCGAAGCCAATCAGTTTCCTTCGCGCTTGGCTCCTGCCTGGTGTCATTGCTGTAGGTGTTTTATTAAAAGGGGACTTTGATCGCCTTTTGTTATAAAGAATGAATATATTTATAATCAAATTGTTTGATTAGTCACAAGAAATCTCGCCATGCACCTTAGTTGGCAGAGATGAACTCGCTTTTCGGTGCTTGAACACCGTTTTTCACCAAGAACGATAGTCGGTTCTTGGTTTCTATGTGTAAATTGATAGAAAGAAGCGCTATCGACTTTCGAAGCAGCTCACCTTATTCAATCTAAGATTTCTTGATCGAGAAATTTTCACTATTGCTATTAACAGTCTAAAGAGCATTCTCCTTCGGTAGGGGTGACCAAAGCCCCAATAATTAAACAATGACAAAACTTCATTTCACAATTTGCAGTATTCCTTAGCCTACGCTTGCCTGAAACTGGTCAACTACAGTTTCTTCTTCTGGCTGCCATATTATCTGCAGAACAATTTCGGTTGGGAGGAAAGTGTTGCCGACCAATTGTCGGTATGGTACGATTGGGGCGGCATCGTCGCCGGCTTCCTTGGAGGAATATTAACAGTATGTGATTTTTCTGCGGTTCACTTGTTCCGTCACTATTCTCTGTGCAGTCTTAGTTCTTATGGCAGAAATTTCTGGCACGTCGCAATTTTTTACTTCAAACCTGACGTCTAAATCAAAAATTGAATTTTTATGAGTCGAAAATCCATTTTAAAGATTTGAAAAGTCAGATTAGAGTCAGAAATTACTTTCGATGTCAAGATTAGCACTTTCTTTGTGCGATTGTCACTGTGTTGATCAGCTTGATTACTTTCTTAGGATCACTTATCCAGCAGAACGCCGGTCGTTGTGTGCATGCTGGCTATTTCCACGGCCGCCTTATTCGGCTATTCCAGTGAGTTATTTTACCGTTCAGTTCGAGAATCGAAAACGCTCGAAAAAATTTCCGGACACATTTGAGTAACTCACACTTTCTCATCAATAAGGCGCAATTTTCGAATATTGACATTTGCTAACAATAATTTGCATTGCATATCCGCTCAATTTTGTTGGGCACATGTGAAAATCCTGAAGAAGGGTCTCTTTTCACTTATATGAGCAATTCATATATTGCTGCGGGCAAGTGTATTCGAGTGTTTCCGGTATGACCTTTCAAACTGCGTTGTTTAGAATCGCCAAACGACATGACGGTCAACGTGGTATTGATGGCGATTACTGGCTTTTTTGTCGGTGGACCAGCGAATCTCATATCGTCGGCGATATCGGCTGATTTAGGTATTATCTTTTTCTCTTTTCTATTTATTACTATCTTTTTTGCATTGGCTGTGTACTGTGGTCTACAGCAAAAGGGGACGTGAGAATTGAATCTGCCGTGTGAGAAGAAATAATTTGCACAACTAGGAGGAATCAATGGAGTTATTAATATTTATTTATTTTGCGCGGGTCGTTTATACTGCTGAATTCATCGCCATAGGCTTAAGAATGCTTTTACGCGTCCCTTATTGGTGCGAACGATAGTATAGATTATGAATGGAACTGATTCAGGGAAGGCGCCTGAGCTGCACGGCTCGGCGGAAGCGCTAAGTACGGTGACTGGAATAGTCGACGGAACTGGCAGCGTCGGCGCCGCGCTCGGCCAAATTCTCGTGCCTCTGGTTCAGGATTGGTTCAGCTGGAAGGCTGTCTTCTACATGTTCATCTTCATGGTATGTTCAGTAAAATTTCTTTTACATTGATACTCGAGAGATCTGCCAAAATTACCGGTATTAACGAATTCTGCTGTAGTTCTGCTATGCGAACTGAGGGATTCCAATGGTTCCGTTCCCCCTCTTCGATATCCCTCATATTCATTCAGTTCATTATGAGTTTCATGTTGTTAATCGTTTGCTTGTTTCTATATTGTAAATTTAAACTGATTGCTTGAAAAATATCCCACTGAAATCAAATTTTATCGCATTTTCACTCTTCACTGGCCACAAAATGGGCTCGTGTTCATATGCAAATTCTCATTTCCTAAATTTCATTTATTCTCTGTCCCCGTTATATCTCTAATGGCGCAATTTTTCTTTGAAAGTGTTAGAGTTTCGTGCCGAATTGCAGATGTTTGGTGCCTGTGCGTGTCTCACGCCACTTTTGGTGAAAGAGGCCAGACAACGCAGGAATGTGGGATATTCGCAAGTTAGCATTGACGACGAGGCTGCCGTCGGCTTGTTGGATCCTGCAGATGATGAGGAAATCACATAATTTATACTTGTATCATTCTTGGCGGAATATCTATTCGCATTGTAAGATTTACGGGGGTCTGACTTTTATAGAATTAACTATATTCCCATTAAAAATCGCAGCGACTTGTTATGCATTTACCATGAATAAATCGGCGACAAATGATTTATTAACGCATGGAATTTCCGAAGATCCATCGCACCACAGTTTACTTCATCTTGAAGGATATCTTTAACATGGCGAAAGTCGCAGCACACAAACACGCACGCACACACCATCACCCATCAGTACATTGCAGCGAATTGGCATAACAAAAGTTCCGCCAAGCGCGGACGTCTTGAATCGAAGAGCGGCCCGATTGCAGTCGAGGGAAAACGGCGAACGCCAGCCTATCACAAGCTCATAGCTAGCTAGCACAACCGTCGCGGGGAAAGTCAGTTGAAAAAGGCAATAATATTGATGATAGATAGATTCTGCTATCAATTCTTCAAGCAAATGGAGGCGTGCAGTGCGACCGGCTTGTGCTGTCCCACGTACTCCGTGTCGGCTACCAGGCCGTAGTACAGACCGGACGCGCAAAATGAGTCCTGAAGCAACAGCGTTGAAAACTTTCATTCACAATGTCACACTGTTTTATGTTTACATTTCAATAAAAACATGCTATGGCATCTGATGGCTCTAGGCGACTTTAACTGGCGGTTTTAATCAGAGGCTTGTGTTCACAATAGTTTTATGAAATAACTGTTGCTGTTACTAGTGCGGGATGCGCGGTGGTTGGTCAGTTGCTACGTGGGGTGGTGAATTTTCTCGCGCATGTTGGAACTATGCAATCACCGCGCGTCCCGCATTTGTAATAGCAACAGTTGTGTTCACAGTGATTTCGTGAAATAGGCCCCAAGTGGTCAATTAAGGAAAAGGAAAATATTGAACCGACCCATAATCAATACGTAAATCATCCGAAACGAATAAATACTGCAATTAACTATAAAACATTGCGCCGAGTAATTAGAAGCTTTGCTTTACGCAACAATTGTATTTCAGGTCATTAGTGCAAATGGACACTGACACTTAGCGTTACACAGCTAATACTTAGTGTGAAGAATTACGAGTAACGACTATGTAATAATGGCCGCGCACTATTTACCTTCGCTCATCTCATAGCGGCCTGACTATTGTTCGATGGCGATTGTGTTCAGTAAACGGTAAATATAGCAAATGGACAGTTCGAAACCAACTTACATGTCGGAAGAGATCGGACGCCCGATGATTGTACAGCACGCGATCGGCCCAGGCTGGACACAAATTGCGCATGAAGACGTCCTTGTTTGAATGCTCGTCGATGGCGTAATGACGACTTGGACGGAAGAACACCGACTCTTCCAGCAATTTCCCGCCGAACACCACCTGCGCCAACTCGCCGTTGTACTTCTTGACCATCTGACCTCGACCGAGTCGGAAGAACCAATCGTGGATCGTATGCAAGTCGAAACGTTGCGACTCCACCGTGACCAATTTCTGAAAATATGCGGGACGTGCGCTGTGAATGGTTTTGAGCGCTGAGTTAAAGTGGATTTACTCGTCCTTCGCGATCGCGTTGCTCAATGCCTTCGATCGTTCCATCTTCGCCGGTCTTGGCATAGCTTGTCGCTCGCTGAGTGTGAGCAAAGTCCTAAAAATTTCTCGCTGCCACTTCAGAAAATTGTAAAATCAGCGTCACATACGGCAGCCCCTTAATCAACGCGCACCGAGATGGAAAATAAAAAATAAATCAATAAAGTCATCCCGCCGCGGTTAATAAACAGCCGCAATTTGAACATTACTTCAACAATCAACGCTCAACAACTTTTCGTCATATAGCAATAATGCCATATCTAAATTAGGATGCGTGCGTTTCTGGAGATACACATTATGTCCCTTCGAAATATCGCCAAGTCATCCTAATATTTTGCTCGGTGTGACGGGGATTTTAGGATAAAAACTGGCAAACTGCCTACGCTAAGCAAATTTGTCTCTTGCAGTTGCGCGTTGAAGGCGCCGGCGACTATGATTGCATCGTCCTTCAATCCTTCCGATTCGATGCTGAAACCGGTCCGAATGTGTACAAACGTAATTACGTAAATGGAATTTCAAGAATGGCTCCAACTTTTCGAGCAATTNTCCTTCAATCCTTCCGATTCGATGCTGAAACCGGTCCGAGTGTGTACAAACGTAATTACGTAAATGGAATTTCAAGAATGGCTCCAACTTTTCGAGCAATTGGTCGATTTGTTGCTGGCGCAATTTGGCCGCTTTTGTAACCTCCGGCTGAAAAAGTATCGTCAGTTAGAGCTATGACTTTTTTGAGACATCACACGGACCTGTTCGACGATTTCCGACACGTCTTGGAAGGGCACCGAGTGAAGATTCAAGTTGATGAACGTCAACTCTTTGCCGAAGATACGGTAGCGGGCCATGAGATAGCCGGTGTTGTGCGCCCTGTTACCATGCCCATGACCATTCTGTGCCTAAATGATTTGCTTTGCTAAAGCATATGAAGAGGGTTACAGCAGTAATTCGAATGATCGCTTACATAAGTTCCTTCGTAATGCAGCGCATTGTACGTCTGGAAGGACTTTGCATAGAAGCCTTCGCACTCGCTAGTCCCTATCTCCGACTGATGGCCAACATTAACGGGTCGGTAGGCGTGGGCGTGCTTGTCGAAATACTCAATCCCATCTCCCGACTGGAACAGATAGATCGATCCGAGGCCCTGAAGTAGAGAACGTTTATATGCGATCATGTGCAATCTTCGTCAATTGGACGGTCAAACGCACAGTCTCGCGAGAGTCGAAGAACGCTCGGCTCGTGTCGAAGTGGGCTTTCATTTCTTCAGGTAAGGCGATTAGACTGCAAACAAATACACTCCTCAGAACAGTGTCCGGGCTTGCAGGACGAGAAAAAAGTCACCTGCGAACAAGTTTGTCGGCGAAAGCGTCTGGATCTGCGGCATCCTTGAGGCCCTGCACGTGGATGGCGCCGAACTGCGGCTTCTGCTCCCAGATCTCTTTCGCCACTTCTGCGGCCCATGTTTCCATCAGATTCTCCTGTAAATAGGGCTGAATTTCGAAGGAAAATTCGGGGTTTCAGGAATCAAACAAAGGATTTCCCACACTTCTGTGCCTGTGGGATCCTCGAATTCAGGGGCAAATTTCGTGACGCAGTTGTAACTAGAATTTTTGCGATTATAATGAAAGGGAAGGGCGTTGACTGAGCAGGTGTGAAGTTGTGAAAAGGTGCATAAACGCGCACGTCATAACTAATCAATCAGCGCGCTTCCCGCAATTGTCATCACAACAGTTGTGATTGCGAAAGTTTGCAAAATAACGCCCAGTCTTATTTTGCAATGCTCAAAATATTTGATTCGATGCGCGATCAGCTTTGTTCGAAGAGAAGTCATTAAAACAATATCTAATATTGTGGCAATCGACCGTTGAATAATGGCTATAATTTAACGTTTGATTGGAGAGAGAACTGTCAGTTTTTAAGAAAACTTCTCAGGGCCAAGAGTTTTGTCAGTAATGTCCCTCGGCCGTCAGAGATCAATTGAGTCGATAGCGTACATCATTGACGAGGGTGGAGACGTCGCCGGTGACACAGACTTGTTTGATGTAATCCATAATGGACGGCGCGGGGATCAGTTCGAAGGCGACGTCTTCAACACAAAAAGTGATAGTCGCAAACGCTACTGGCGCTGCAAATCGATCGAATTCACCGGCAACCGTCAGTACGCGAAGAATCGTCGGCGACCCGCGATTGGACAACAAAATGCTCACACACTATAGGCATTTAGATTGTCGCTTCAATAAAACAGAACCGGACGGGCACTCTATAGCCGCGTGCGCGCGCGCAGTCAAACCACTAAAAACACCTATAGGACAACGCCGGTCAGCAAGTCGATCGTTTTACAGTCGTCAGCAATACACACCTACAGCAATACGCATAGTCCTAATAAATTCGCCATTCAAGCGCGCGTCTTCACGTCTGCATGTCCATCTCGCTTCTAACGATGTTTATATGTTGTTATAAAGATAACCGCAAAGAAGGCAATAGTGTAAGTGAAACATAGCAGCAAAGTAGAGCACGCAGACGGTCGCTGGAATGAGCGCCGCANTATATGTGGTTATAAAGATAACCGCAAAGAAGGCAATAGTGTAAGTGAAACATAGCAGCAAAGTAGAGCACGCAGACGGTCGCTGGAATGAGCGCCGCATTTGGCCGCATAAACAATAAATGACGATGTTCTAATCTGCGCGTCGTCGGGCGGCGATGGCGCGGCGAAGGAGATGGACGAACGGACTGCGAATGACTGCGGGAGAGCAGCCGGTGGCCGCGCCACCGTCGGAGGTCGACCGATTGCGAAAAGGCTTTGGCCGGCGCGCGCCGCGCCCGTAAGACCGGTTCCATTGAGCACGACGATCGCGACGCGCGCATGACTAACGCTCGCCCTCGCCAGTGTTCTCGAAATATGCCATCTCTTTTACTCGCTTTCATCCACAACAACGTCGCCCCGCCCACGCATACACGCCCGGACACCGGCGAAGAATGTCAACAAATGCGCAAATTGTTCAGATTATCGCCCATCGTCTTCAGCCACTTGTCGCCAGAAGGCAGCGACTTTGCTCGTTTGCGCGGCTCGTTTGACTCGATCGACCACTTCGGGCAGAGGAGCACTTCGTTCACTTCTTGCTCCGAACTGTGGCGCAGCACCGTCGGGAACACTTGCGCCAACTTTGATCTCACCGATGCCGATATCTCCTCATCTCTCGTCACCAGGTTCAGCGCTAAGCAACCTGAACAATATTATGTTATTTTTCAGTTGCGCGAATTGCAGGCATGGACATTGGTTGGGGAGTGAGTGGCTAGTCGACATGGAGATATACAGTCCTTATATTTCATACTTGCCGGAAAAGTTGACCGTTATCCCTTCCCGTGTCGCTCGAAGCCCATAGCTATGAAATCCCTTCTGGCGCGTTTATACTCCCAATGCCCTCTAAAATTAATCTCTGCGCGCATCCACCCAAGTCCATTTCAAGACACTTATGCTGTGTTACAACGGATTAGAAGTGAATAGCTGTTCTGCCAACGAAAGAATTTAAAAGACACCATCAATTAAATGCTCATAAGCATCCCCAAAACTGCAAGAACCTTCAAGGTCAGCATGCAGCCATTGGCGCAAACGAGAATCAGCTATAAAAAGTGCTACTCGCACTTACAAATTGTAAATGAATGTCTAGCAAATAAAATGCAATTGAAAGAGAGAATGACAAAGATGAGTGACCCGTTGGAGTGAGGGAATCGCGCATGTGGCGCAGACATTCGTCGGTGATGAACACAGCCGGGGGGCAGCTCAGTCCGTCGTCGTGCATCGCGCCGGCAACATCGACAAAAACTACATCGAACAGATCGCCTGAAAAGATTCCAACGTGTCGCGCAAATAAATTAACGTTCGTCGCGTTGACAGCGCTGAAAATAGCTGCCTACCTATTACATGGGAGGGGTTAGTTCGGGAGGGGAGGGGACGAAAAAGTTGCGAAGTCAAGTTTTTATTTCGTTGCGTATTGAAGCAGTCGCATGTATGCATGCATGTCTGAATTGCTACCGATTATGTTTTTTATCCTTCGCAGCGCGTCTCGAGTGCCGCGATTATGTTTACACGTTTTTCGATTTCGTACAAGATTCCCATTCTCTCTTCGCGTGTGAGAGGCGTGCTTTTGTAGCAGATTTTCTGAGGCGCCCGAAGCCATTACTCCACTAATCGTCCTCTGCCAACTCTGCAGGAAAATGGTATCATACGTCCACTCAACCACACTGTAACGGCAATTTAGCAGCCCCAAAGGCCTCGACAGGGTCCCCAGTGACACCACATAGGCAGCTCTCTTCCGTTCGCCCCCTTTCAGGAACCAACCTTTAACGGCGTCAGCCAGAAACTTAACGCCATCGCCAACCACGACGGTCATTCGCGAGTCGTCGACGGGACAGTCGAACCACTTGGCCGCGATTGTAACCACTTCAGGGTCTAATTCCACTCCAACGACCGACGCCTTAATAGTTTATTCTAGCTCAGTCAGTTCAGTACAAGGTTATTTACCCGAGGAAGTTTCCTATGCAGAAAAGATGCGAGAGAGCCACCGCCGAGACCGACAACGGCCAGTCGAAGTGGAGCATCGGCTGCGAATCGATCACCGAGCAGACCCAAAGCGGAAAGCATCGCTTCGTGGTGATCACAAGTCAACGTGTCCAGATCAACTACATGCTTTCCCTTCACTTCTGAAATTGCGAACAATTACTAAGAGTCGATCACTTTCCATTGCATTCGCTCTCGCTAAAAGGGATTCAGAAAAGTTCGCATCGCATTGCATCATTATGTTGGCGCGTTAATTCGCTTACAGACGCAGAGAATAATTAGGCTACTGCTTGTGGAGCTTCGTGAATAGCTGACTTCCACCAATTTGTAGACATACTTTTAAAGAAAAGGGCTTACTTTTGAGCAGAGCCTCCGACTGGACAAGGTTCTGACTTGATAAGAAGACCAGCCGGCGGTAGAGGTTCGTTCGAACCTGAACGTTCTCAACCGTCCAATCGCCGTTCACGGCCGATTTACCCCCAGCGAGCGTCTTTTTAACGTCTACCTCGCCGAGTGATAAAAACTCGATCTGAAACGCGTCAGTGAGGACAACATAAGCAACATTAATATGCCTTCGATTCTCCCTTAGGTATTACGGGAACAGGGTCGGTGCTGTTGAGGTTCAACGGGATGTGTTTATGCAGCAATCAGAACGTTCTTAGAACCCTCTAGTGCATTAGAGCAGTGAGTCTGGTTAAGAAGTGAAAGACATTACCTTTTGGCCTTTGGATTTCCCAGGTGCCAAGTCGAGCGCGATGCTATTGAGCTCGTCTTTGATAAGGTCGAGCGACTCGTACTCCTGGTTTCGGTACAAGCGAACGACGGCCAGTCGATGTCTGTTGCAAGTTTTCCTGAGGATCTGCCGCCCTTTTGCCGTGCAAAATAACCATTCCGCTTCCCTAAATTATACCCTACTTTCAATGATTCAACAAAGAGCCGTTTCTTGTGATATCATTTACGATGAGAGTATAGTTAAATGAAAAATATTTAATTGAAAATGTGTCGATTAAATTTGATTTTTGTTCAAATCTTTGCTCATGACACGAAACGCATATCTAGCGTTCACATGCGTTGGTTGGCTTTCGTATGAAGAAGTTGCAAACTGCAGAGTATGAATATAGGTATATCAAATAGAAACCGACGCATATCCACACTGCGTAAACTGAGTGTGCGGCGTGTTGCAAAGGCAACCACTATCATTTAAAACGTACGGACTAACCGAAGATGACACTATTCGCTGAGCCGAAAAGAAAACTACAAACGTACCGTCCGACAGGCACGATGAACATTGCATAGAGGTAGACGGATTTCAGCTCGGGATCGTCACAGATGCTGATGAGGTAGCGCGGTCGACCATCGGGTCCGTTGATCGTAATTGACGCTTCGCTGCTCAATTTTCTGCAACATTTTTTATTATCGCATATGTGACTGAGGTTTGGTAGCGTGTTAAGTGTATTACATGAAAATAAAAATCAATAATAGCTTCTTGGTGTATTCAGAGCTGCGGCAGGTTAAAATTATAGAGTTGGTGTGAGCTACAAAATCGTTAAATTATCGAAACACACCTTTTCCACTTTAATAAGAACACGTTCTACATCAAAAAGGACTCAATCCTATGAAATGAATAGAAAAAAGTTTTTGGTCTGATTTGAAATTGAAAAGTGTTCTTATGAGCACAGAGTTGATAGATGATTAAAGAGAAAATAATAAATCTTAGACGCCTTACTCGGAACACATGTGGCAGAACCAGTTATACTCTTGAGCAGCGCGCACATTTTCCACAAGTTCGTCGACGCTACTCATCCTCTTCGCCTTATTTGCGGCGTCTGCGAGGCTCAGCTCCAGAATCTCAAAGCGAAAAAGTGGAGGATTCATCAAAAATGCGTTACAATCCAACCGGTTGACCGGGCATCGGTGCTTTCAGTCTCGTGGCGACCAGGAGGAATACGGGCATCACAAATCCGTCGTCACATTTTGCGCACTTGTGAATTCGCAGGATAAATTCGTGCCTGAAAAAAGGCGGGGCTAATTTAATTTTTATCCGCGCATCACAAGCCACATACGAATCATAAATTTTATTATGTAATTAATTGTCGGTTAAGTAGTTTTGTTATACGTCGCTAATAAAAGTCGACTGCACATTCCCTAGGGCTCGGAGTGGTCGCACTTCTCTTTCAATAGTTACACGAATGACAAAATGCTAAAACATTTAACCGCAATGATTAGTGAAAACGAACTCCAGCGCTAATTAAGTTCTTGTACAGCCAGTCACACGCTAAAAGGCCAAAAGCACTCACGTCTCACTGAAATAGCTAAGCCATTCTTGAAGAATATGTTCCTGAGCCAGAGTGACGACGATGTAGCGACCGCCGGGCGATAATACCCTTTGAACCTCGCTGAACATGCTCTTAACCGTCGACCTGGTGGCGTCATCAGCGTCGGGTGGGAAAAGAGCGTCCAGGGTACCCTTGTCGAGCACCGCAGAGAACGTTCCCGCTTCATACGTCAGCTGAAATGAATAATTACAGTAGGATTTTGAAAAGAATTTTAGAAAAATCCAGTATAAATTTTGAAGTAAAATATTTCGCTAATTTCGCTTGCACGAAATCCTTAACAATCTTAGATAAACCATTCCAATTTACATACTTGCATTGGCACGCATTTTCGCGCGACAGAAGCAAGTTATCGTCAAAATTTCTACATAAGCAAAACTGATTGCGTGCAGCTCTCGCGTAAGGTTGAAGAACCGCAAGTTATCGCTGTAAAGTGCTAGTCTCACTCTGGAAGCATCGGCGCGCTCGAAGAGGAGCTCGGGACGGTTGTTCGCGTTGCGAGACCGCTGCTTATCGATAACGCCCTGGTCGGTGTCGATGCTCGTGACGCGGCGGTAGCCGTTGTCGTACAGCTGCTCGGCGAGCAGCGAATTACCGCAACCAATTTGAATGATCGCATCTTGCGGCTTCAAATATCGCTCCAAACTGCTACCGATCTGGTTGAAGTCGCCGTACCTAAAGATGTGAGAGCGATCAAATACTATACTGTCGTCTCATGAGTGTACGAGTGATAAATGTGAGACAATTATTTATTCGGAGACTGCGATGGGATAATATGACCAGGTCTGATGAATGCGATGTGATTGATTTTTACAAATGTGACGGCGACCGCGTGGATGTCATAATAGAAGTTAGAAATTTGTACTGTGAACTGACGCTGCAACAAATAGCTGAGAGAATGCTTTGTTTAAGGGGCTCTAAGGTGACTTAATAATCTGGCGAATGAGCCGTAAACTGTTCCTAGGTGGATATGGGAAGCGATCATTGAAAGCGATGGTGTCGCAGCGAGTTTCTCATAGAGTAGCTTAAAAAATATACGGCGCATTCACCCCCATGGCTGGGATGACCAGTTATCGTTTAAAAGGGGGAAGCATTCAAGCATAGCCGTGCGATAGGACTTGACGGGCGGACACGCCCCCCCTCCCCCGCCTTTGACCGTCGCCCCATCGCTAATCGCCCGCGTGGGAAAGCTGAGCCAAGTGCCAAATAGATTCAGCGTGAATCGTATCAGCCCTCTAAGAGTTCCGCTATCATTTTCCCGAACCGACCCTCAACCAATCAACCCTGCGTGAACCAACCATTCGAACGGCGTCTGTCGCTTCTCAAAGAAGGAACGCCAATAATTGGGATCGGCGAACTCTGTGTTCGACCTCGGCAGCAAGGCCATAGTCGAGCGTCGATTACCGAACTAGCGGAAAAAAGACATTAATTGCATCGATCAACAACGCGTCGCCAGTGTATGAAATGAACTGCTTCATTGGACCTTTAGCCAGACTTTGCTGACGCATCATCGCGCTTCCATGCAAATTTTATTCGTTTTCTGCAGAGATATGCAAAGACAGTAAAAGGCGATAGTTTAGGCTTGTTGATAATTAAACGAGTCCGGGGCTTCAGTTTCAGAATACACACACAAAAGATACGATTATCGATTGTTTAGTAACGCAACAATATATTCGATAATCATATCGTGTGCATGCGCTCTGAAACTGATTGGGAAGCCGTGGACCCTTTTTAACTATAAACAAGCCTTAATAGCTATATATTTCGCAGTCAATAAGATATTTCAGATATTGTAAGAGCACAAGACCAGAAGAACGAATCCAACATCGACCGGCACAACCAACGAATCACAATAGTCTTACAGATAACTTCAACATTCATGAATGAACAGCTGAAAGAGTTGAAAGTGATACGTCATTGAGGAGCGATATGGTGGCACGTTCGTACTCACAACGAAAGTTTGCGTCCAGCATTATTTGGTTAGTTTCGCAGCAGCGAAATGAAAACAAATTTGAACAGTATCAACAATCATATATACTAAGCATAATGACTAGGACGACACCTATTGAACAAAAATGTAGTCCACGTCAGCGATCGCTGGCAGACCAACAAGCGCGCCAAATTTAAAATGGCAATAATGGCATAACGGCGTCCTGGGGAGCCTGTATCTTAAATCTACTGTAACATTGCACAAGTGAGGAATTACCTAATTGTAACCCTCGTGATATGTAACTGCTCGTTGAAAGCGCCACAACGCGGACGGTACTACAGATTCCATTCCTTCAACATAAAATGGCACTGACATGAGCGCATTCAGAGGTCGTCCTCACTCATGCTGTCGGCGTCTCCAATGAGACTGGCTTTGGCGACGGGTAAGCTCCTCAGCGTGGCGGAGTCGGACACGGAAGATGCATTCTTCAGGCGAGAATAGCCCTGAGTCGAGACGGACGATCGTTGCGAAGACGGCCGCCTGAGCGAGAAGTAGGCATACAAGATGAACAGCGCCACTGGCGCTACCACCGAACACACGACAACCAAAAGGCGGAAAGTGAGCAGATTGCCGTGCTCGTCGCGAACGTAGTCCAAAGGCTGACCAATCACCGACGACAGCCCGCTGCTCCGCCCACGCAGCGCTCGACCAATCAGCGACAGCGAGCCGTTGTTCGGCGCGCAAGTCACCTCAAGAACGTGACACATTAGGGGATAGAGGTCGACGTTGCTCGGAATTTCCTCGATGTCGAGTCCCGACTGGAATGCCGGACCGCTCATGGCGAGCACCGCGCGCATCTCCCACATGTCGGGATCCTGTCCGTGCGTAGCTTTGGAATAGGACGTTGGATTTTTCTTGAATTGCTCATCCATAGAGGTGTTAGTGCAGGCGAACGAGACCGACCAGCCGCGGTCGGGCAGCAAGATGATATCGCCGACGCGGGGGGTGTTTTTGTAGCCGTAGCGGTCGGGGAAGTCGGCCTTACGGTAGACTTTCATACCGAGCCCGTGCTTCTTCACAGCGGCTTCGAGGAGGGAATAGTAGTGCTCGGCGAGCGAGGCGTCCTTGATGTAGAGCATATGTTCGCCGGTGCGGACGCCATTGGCAGAGACGTTGACATACTCGGAGATACAAATAAGCTGTTCATATTTCGCGATCTGCACGTGTCCGTGGTCGGCGGTGAAGATGATGTTGAGGCGGTCTTGGAGGCCGAGCTTTCTCACGCGGGTGATGAGGTGGGCGAAGGACTGGTCGAGCGCCTTCAGGCTGTCCATCAGCTCCTTCGAGTTGAACCCATGCTCGTGCAGTTCGTGGTCCGGATCTTCCACGTACCACGCCACAAAATTCGCCCCACCTCCTTCTCGCGTAAACCATTCCATTAGTGCATCTATGTCTCGATTCCATGACACCAAATCAAACTCCATCGTTTCATATGGTCTGTAATTGCAGCGATGTTTATGAATATATCTAGCAGGAAATGAGAGAATTTATTTTTGTTTTAATTTTTATGCTAAGCATGCTACTTTTTTAAAATAAAATTTTTATTGCAAAACTTTTCTTTGACTGAAATTCGTGTTACTATTCTTATTTGAATATTTGAAAAGCAATTTTTCTGCAGAATGCAAGAGCAACTTATTATTCTTGAAGAGAAAATTACCGTATTTTCGGAAATAGTGGCACTGTGTCACTATTGTTTCAATCACTCTCTACCCTGTGCCACTATTTCCGCGTGTGCCATTATATCCGAAAATACGGTATACGCCATATACGTGCCTCCTCCACCCATTACGCCTCCCATTGAGGTAAGTTTCTTGAGGCGAAAAGTAACACATCCTGCCAAGCGTAAAAAGAATTTGCACGAAATAGTCATGTGTTCTTTATTTGACTCAGTCTGCGGTTATGACGCAAAAAAAGAAAGAAAACATGCTGACTCTAGAAAATGATTCGAAACAGAGCTATCAACAAACTTGACACAAAAAATGAAAAGTCGAGTAAAGACTGACTTGAAAGTCGAGGGATGCGATGGGACACCTGGAAAGGCGGCATCTGCAGCAGGCCAATGCATAGCGCCAGATTTGCGTCCTTCTCCCTTTCGCTCGTTGGTCAGCCAAATCGGCTCGCCTTTGTACCACCGCTCGCTAAGCGAATCTCTAGCAACCGTCCCGTTGCCCAACATATTGAACAGATCGTATCTGCAAACAATTCGTAACTCTTGCCTCTATTGCTTATTTATTTCTGTATTTCACCTTTATTGTTTTCTTATTCATCGTGTATTTCTGTTCGTGGAATTATATCAGTGGATAATTGATGTTACAACTGTATACTTTCTCGGAAT